>JBBPBX010007447.1:8418-19926 GCA_038048925.1 Garcialebias charrua
TTATTTTACCAAACATTGGTTGGATTTAAAAATTTCTTTTTTTTTCTTTGGGCTGCTCCCTTCTTCAGGGGTCGCCACAGCAAACTAAGTCGCACGAAGACTTGTCAATTATTTTTTCACCGGATGTCCTTCCTGACACAACCACAGACCACCGAGCTACCACAGCCCTCTGTGTGGAGTAGAGAGCTACCATGTAGGGAGCCTGGGGGAGCAGATGGTGGGTGTTAAGGGCCTTGCTCAAGGGCCCAGAGTGGGGCAAACGAGGGTGGAGGCAGGTGTGGAAGCTTCACCTTTCCCACCCACATCTTTTTGTCATCGATCCAGAGCATCAAACCGGTGACTTTCCGATCACAGGCTCGCTTTCTCTAACCTCTGCGCCACCACTCCCCCATTGGTTGGATTTAAATATGTATAAAAATTTCAAGTTAAGGTGTTTACAGGTGTGCAGTGGAGAGCGTCCTGTGCTCCAGCATCAACGTGTGGCATGGAGGCTGCACAGTTGCAGAGAGGAAAGCTCTACAAAGAGTGGTGAAGGCTGCACAGAAGTCTGTGGGAGTCAGTCTCCCCACCATCACAGACATTTACACCTCCAGATGCAGAAAAAGAGCCACCTGCATCATGAAAGACCTCACTCACCCAGCACACTCACTCTTTGCACCACTCCCCTCGGGACGGAGGTTGAGGAGCATCAAATGTAGAACCACTAGACTGAGGAACAGCTTCTACCCTGAGGCTGTCAGACTCATGAATAAATAAATAATAAGAATAAACACTGCAAAATGTCACATCATGCTGATGCTGATCTGTTTCTTGTTGCTGCGTTCATCTGTGACCATCTGCTCATGTTCGTGCTGCTGTTTATAATGATGTTTTTCTACTACATTAGGGCTTAGTGTATTACTAGCTGATGTCTCTCTTAGTTAATCCTAGATGTTATTATTGTTTTTCTCTTGCATTTGTTGTTGGATGTAACTGGGACCCTGTGTACATAATCTCGTTTTCAACACATGTACTACATGCGGTGCAAATGACAATAAATTCTCTCTGACTCTGACTCTGACTCTTAATGAAACGAGCAGAGACAAAGGTGCAACAAACAAACATGGACACGTTTATATCCACACATTCAAACACCAGAAATGGGAGAATCTGGTATTTTCTTGACATTTAATAACAATTAGTCCCATGTGTGAAACACCTGCTCCAACATGACTGTGAAAACACACACCGTTGTGTTTCTGTGACTTCAAATAATTAATTTTACTCTAACCTTTATCACGTGTTAGCTAAAGCTCGGATACAATTTTAGCCATCAGTCCTTAAGTACGATATTTCATAATTAAATCTGAACCTTTTCAGTTCTTCTAAAGGGCTCTATAGGTTACAGACAGTTTTAAGTTATAATCATTGGTTTGTACAACAGAGAAAAAAAATGCAATTTTACAACATTAGCCGTAAAATCCTAATGTGACTAAAGGACACTATAGGTGAAACGTGTTTTGCACAGTTGACCAACATATTTTGTATATTGCAGCAGCACTGAACTTACCTATATAAACAGATGACATCTTCACAGTACACAGATCTGTACTTTATTACCCAGACCATCTGTAATGGTCACAATATTTAAAAACTCACCCCTTGGCCCTCACAGGCATATAACCACCCCATCCTTTTTCTCTTTTACATACTGGTTTGACATTTATGCCACACAAATGTCACCTGAAATAATGAAATGAATATTCAAGGTCGGCAAATGCCAGTGGCTTCAATATCTATAGGAGGCTTCTTCACAATAAAATAGAAGGACAATAGGCTACTGACTTCAAAACTAGGGATAACCTGGGATTTTTTCAGAAGGCCTGAAAAAGGGATGACAACCACTTTAAATATGTACAGTATATAAAGCTGTCATGAAAACCATTTTAAAAAGTCAAATGTCTGGAAATCAAATTTATAATGCTGAAATTTCCAGGACAAAATGCTTTATGAAAAATTAAACAAGAAAAGAAAGAAAAAAACAGGACTCCCAAAGAAAGATATCACATAAAGTACAGTTTGTTTGAGAGGATCTGCTTGTAAAAGTTTTAGAATTGGTTCAGACATATTTTGAATGGATGTCTGTCAAATAAATTCTAGATTGATCTCAGCTGATTATGTTTTTGTATGTATTTTTTTTACTAATTGCTGGATTAGAAATTTTTGCTTCATGTTATTAACATTTATAGAGAAAAACAGTTGTTTATTATCAGCATTACAGTGAACATTGAATATTGAGAAATTTTACGCAAATCTACATTTAACTATCTTTTAATGAAAATCAAAAGTAGGGGTTTATCATGTGTTCATAGCCGATATGTTAAAACTTATTCGGTCGATAACAGATTCCGATATTTACGTTTCTTTGTCAGAGCATAGCCCTCTTATTTAAGCTTATTTGCTACAAAATTGTGCAACAGCTGTAAGAGCTGGTGACATATATTCAGTAACAACCATATTATATGCATAGCACTTTAACTTATTGTATATTAAATGAAAAGTGGTAAATGCTATTTATTAGCATTAGTCACCTGTGTGCTGTCTCACTTGTGGAGGCTTGTTCCAGGTTCCAAGCTACAGTGTGGGATCATCTGCACTCCTGTGCATGAAGGACAGCCTTTTTACATTCAATGTTTTTGTCTATACATTGTGCCGTAAGACTAATCATGCTAACGGGGCTAACACGACATCCAAATGTCTGTTGTAAAACTCACCCAACAAGACGTGCTATCAGCTATTAGCTTCTCAATGTCGTCGGAAATGACGGTTGTAACTCGGGTAACGTTAATGTCTGAAAAATATTTCAGACTGCGGACGATGTAGCGAGGCTCAACGTAGTCCACAAATCTTCGGAATCCGACATCCTCACCAACAAAAAATAAAACTTTCACACTGGCGACATTTTGAATACATGTATTCCTCTCCACCGTGAGATTGGGTGACGTCATCGTGTTGCGCTGCTGCTACATCGTCATCACGTTGTGCTGCAACGTCATCACGTACTGCTGCTGCAGTAAAAATAGCACCTTTTATATCGGTGAGTGATTTTAATGGAATGGCCGATGTCCTATATCAAAAATCAACGTTAATATTGATATATATACAGTATACAGTATACAGTATACAGTATATATATATATATATATATATATATATATATATATATATATATATATATATATATATATATATATATATATATATATATATACATATATATATATACAAGCCCAAAACCAGAAAAGTTGGCACGTTGTGGAAATCGCAAATAAAAACAGAATACAATGACTTGCAAATCTTTTTCAACCTATATTCAATTGAACACACTGCAAAGACCACATACTTAACGTTCGAACTGGTAAACTTTGTTATTTTTTGCAATTATTAGCTCATTTGGAATTTGATGCCTGCAACATGTTTCAAAAAAGCTGGCACAAGTGACAAAGAAGACAGAGAAATTTGAGGAATGCTCATCAAACACTTATTTGGAATATCCCACAGGTGAACATGCAAATTGGGAACAGGTGGGTGCCATGATTGGGTATAAAAGCAGCTTCCTTGACATGCTCAGTCATCCACATAGAAGGATGGGGCGAGGGTCACCACTCTGTGAACAAATGCGTGGGCAAATTGTCGAACAGTTCAAGAACAACTTTTCTCAACGAGCTATTGCAAGGAATTTAGGAATTTCACCATCTACGGTCCGTAATATCATCAAAAGGTTCAGAGAATCTGGAGAAATCACTACACGTAAGGGGCAAGGCCGAAAACCAACATTGAATGCCCGTGACCTTCGATCCCTCAGGCGGTACTGCATCAAAAACCGACATCAGTGTGTAAAAGATATCACCACATGGGCTCAGGAATACTTCAGAAAACCACTGTCAGTAACTACAGTTCGTCGCTACATCTGTAAGTGCAAGTTAAAGCTCTACTATGCAAAGCAAAAGCCATTCATCAACAAGATCCAGAAACGCCGCCGGCTTTGCTGGGCCCGAGCTCATCTGAGATGGACTGATGCAAAGTGGAAAAGTGTTCTGTGGTCTGATGAGTCCACATTTCAAATTGTCTTTGGAAACTGTGGACGTCGTGTCTTACGGACCAAAGAGGAAAAGAACCATCAGGACTGTTATAGGCGCAAAGTTCAAAAGCCAGCATCTGTGATGGTATGGGGGTGCATTAGTGCCCAAGGCATGGGTAACTTACACATCTGTGAAGGCACCATTAATGCTGAAAGGTACATACAGGTTTTGGAGCAACATATGCTGCCATCCAAGCGACGTCTTTTTCATGGACGCCCCAGCTTATTTCAGCAAGACAATGCCAAGCCACATTCTGCACGTGTTACAACAGCGTGGCTTCGTAGCAAAAGAGTGCGGGTCCTCCCCTGGCCTGCCTGCAGTCCAGACCTGTCCCCCATTGAAAATGTGTGGCGCATTATGAAACGTAAAATACGACAACGGAGACCCCGGACTGTTGAACAACTTAAGCTGTACATCAAGCAAGAATGGGGAAGAATTCCACCTGAAAAGCTTCAAAAATTGGTCTCCTCAGTTCCCAAACGTTTACTGAGTGTTGTTAAAAGGAAAGGCGATGTAACACAGTGGTAAATATGTCCCTGTGCCAACTTTTTTGCAATGTGTTGCTGCCATTGAATTCTAAGTTAATGGTTATTTGCAAAACAAAATAAAGTTTCTCCGTTCGAACATTAAATATATTGTCTTTGCATTCTATTCAGTTGAATATGGGTTGAAAAAGATTTGCAAGTCATTGTATTCTGTTTTTATTTGCGATTTGCACAACGTGCCAACTTTTCTGGTTTTGGGCTTGTACATATATATATATATATATATATATATATATATATATATATATATATATATATATATATATATATATATATATATATATATATATATATATATATATATATATATATATATATATATATATACAGGAAACCCTCGAGGTACGACACCTGCGACCTACGGCAACTCAGACTTACGATTTTATCATATTTAATAAAAATATGATTAAAAAAATATATATATTATTTTATTTTTGTGTGTTTAAAAGTTATTAATTTCATGTGTATAGCACTTTGTTGCAGCTGTGGTTGTTTTAAATGGCTTTATAAATAAAGTATAATTATTAATTTTACGTTTTGATTAGAAATTTATCGTATTTACGCAACTTCCGGTCGTTTCCGGTCGCCACTTCCGGTCGCCATTTTACAACAGTACTGCGGTCAATGGAGCTCCAGAGGCTACTGTCAGCTGGCTCCGTGTGCCCGATCAGGGTTGCCTCATACGGATAAATTAGCTGGAAACACTCGGTCAACTCTGTGGACGTCTCAGGTCCGGAGGAGCAGCCGCCGATCGCCCCGCGATCGCGGCCACAACGCCGCCCGACATGCTAACGACAGCAGCTAACAGAGCAGCTAACACAGGCGAAGACACCGAGCCGACATGCCGCGGAGGGGCCATCTGCGGCCGGGAGCTCGCCGCAACTGTCCGCCTGGCAGTCGGGGGACACCGGCTCAAAGTAAGAGCAAAGGTGGGCGAATGAACGCTAGGGAGCGCTAAAGCGCTATTCCGCTTACAGTGGACCTAAACTTTTTGTCAGCGTTTTTGTGAATTGACTAACTTTTATAATTCATAAGCGGATTTGTGCTATTTTTATTTAAAATGCAGTACCGCTAATAACTAATTATCTATCAGTAAAAACCAATAAACTTATTTACAAGCTCTATGCTGCTTGTTTTACCTTTTTCCCCACCGTAAACAGCAGAGAGGAGGAAGGGTTGGAGGGGGGAGGGAGGGTTGGAGGGGGGAGGGAGCAGAGGGGGGGATCTACCATGTAGGTAAATGCCTGGGGATCCCATCAGCATGAGGCCCCGGCCCCGCCGCGCCCCGGCCAGTCACCTAATTCCTAACATTGATCCTGCTTGTTAATCTACATTTAACATAAAAATAATTATAGTTACGATGAAAACAATCATTAAATAAGCAATTTAAAAAACGGTTGATTTCATTATCCCCCTACTAAAAATGGACTATTCCATCTCGACAGCTTCCGGGTTAGAGGTGAACTCAGGGGCTAATTCCGTGGCTAGCTGTTTGTGCTGGGTACTTGGACAAATCCTTAGAAAACGCCGCTGTTTCAAGCCAAATTAACGCGGCCGGAGGATTCTATTTTGTGTTCTGTGTACACCACGCGACGGTGAGTCGTTATTTTTATGTATTTTAATTACTTTTCATTAAATCTGTTGAGTACCTATAGACGCTAACTGTGTCTGCCGGTTGGTTGTGGGTTACTAATGGAAATCCTTAGAAAACCCAGCTGTTTCAAGCCAAATTAACGCGGCCGGAGGATTCTATTTTGTGTTCTGTGTACACCACGCGACGGTGAGTCGTTATTTTCATGTATTTTAATTACTTTTCATTAAATCTGTTGAGTACCTATAGACGCTAACTGTGTCTGCCGGTTGGTTGTGGGTTACTAATGGAAATCCTTAGAAAACCCAGCTGTTTCAAGCCAAATTAACGTGGCCGGAGGATTTTATTGTGCGTTTTGTGTCGACCATTCGACGGCGAGTCGTTAGTTTTATGTATTTGGGTTACTTTCATGTATAAATGCCGTGGCGACACACCCGTGTATTTGAGATTTAAACGTGGTTTTAGGGATTAAAGGTTCAGTCTGCAGTTTCTGTAGAACATCAGCACTTAGAAAAAATTTCAACAAGCAAAGCATTCTGATCCCTCCCCCTCAGAGCCATATATGGCTCTGCCCCCTTGTGGTCTGTTGAAATTTGAATTCAAGCTCTGTTTTTATTGGCTGATTCAAATTCAAGCTCGGTTTTTATTGGCTGGTTACAAACTTTGTTTTTATTGGCTGGAAAATGGCGGGTCACTTTTTCTTTTTAGAAATGCTTATTTACCACCTGGAGAAGCAAGGGGACAATATTTTTTTTTAGTTTTTTCAGAGATTACCTCTCTAACATCAATCTAGTGACAGAGTGAAGAAATATGTTAAAATATATATTGTTTGAAAAGTTACAGACTACATTACAATCTTACATACCCCAGCTTTAAAAAGATCATTCTATTTTTTGTTAATTTCGTGGCCGAATAGAATATATGTACGTAAAGTATTAAATAAATCCTTTGATTTTTGTAATTTCATCCTTTTAGGATCATTTTTGTTACATTTGGCAGTGTAGTGCAAATATTGATAACGCTGCCGGCTATATATAAAAAAATATATATATATAATATAGAAAATATATAAATAGCGGATTGGATTAGCTTCCCCTAATTTTCATAAGACATTTGTGCTTTTGAAATTGTGGACCTAAAAAAATTAATAAGCGTTTTAGAAATTGTGGAACTAATTTTTTAATTAGCGGTGCCCAGCTGTGAGTAAGACATTATATTTTTTATTTATTGTACAGTACAGTATTCATTTACTGTGCAGTTCTGTGCATGTTTATGGCCTTAGTATGTCTGCTTGTTCAGTCTCATGCCATTAAATATGTGTGCGGCGCTCCGTTAGCGGTATAGCCGCAACCTATGTCAGAAACGCGGACCTACGACAGGCACGTGTTTTTGGTCCGCGAGGTACGACAACATCGACCTAAGTCACACACGTAGGTCCCAATCCCTGACGTACCTCGAGGGCACCTGTATATATATACAGTATANGTGAGATTGGGTGACGTCATCGTGTTGCGATGCTGCTACATCGTCATCACGTTGTGCTGCAACGTCATCACGTACTGCTGCTGCAGTAAAAATAGCACCTTTTATATCGGTGAGTGATTTTAATGGAATGGCCGATGTCCTATATCAAAAATCAACGTTAATATTGATATATATACAGTATACAGTATACAGTATACAGTATATATATATATATATATATATATATATATATATATATATATATATATATATATAATATATATATATATATATATATATATATATATATATATATATATATATATATATATATATATATATATATATATACAGGAAACCCTCGAGGTACGACACCTGCGACCTACGGCAACTCAGACTTACGATTTTATCATATTTAATAAAAATATGATTAAAAAAAATATATATTATTATTTTTTTTTTGTGTGTTTAAAAGTTATTAATTTCATGTGTATAGCACTTTGTTGCAGCTGTGGTTGTTTTAAATGGCTTTATAAATAAAGTATAATTATTAATTTTACGTTTTGATTAGAAATTTATCGTATTTACGCAACTTCCGGTCGTTTCCGGTCGCCACTTCCGGTCGCCATTTTACAACTGTACTGCGGTCAATGGAGCTCCAGAGGCTACTGTCAGCTGGCTCCGTGTGCCCGATCAGGGTTGCCTCATACGGATAAATTAGCTGGAAACACTCGGTCAACTCTGTGGACGTCTCAGGTCCGGAGGAGCAGCCGCGGATCGCCCCGCGATCGGCGGCCACAACGCCGCCCGACATGCTAACGACAGCAGCTAACAGAGCAGCTAACACAGGCGAAGACACCGAGCCGACATGCCGCGGAGGGGCCATCTGCGGCCGGGAGCTCGCCGCAAATGTCCGCCTGGCAGTCGGGGGACACCGGCTCAAAGTAAGACATTATATTTTTTATTTATTGTACAGTACAGTATTCATTTACTGTGCAGTTCTGTGCGTGTTTATGGCCTTAGTATGTCTGCTTGTTCAGTCTCATGCCATTAAATATGTGTGCGGCGCTCCGTTAGCGGTATAGCCGCGACCTATGTCAGAAACGCGGACCTACGACAGGCACGTGTTTTTGGTCCGCGAGGTACGACAAAATCGACCTAAGTCACACACGTAGGTCCCAATCCCTGACGTACCTCGAGGGCTACCTGTATATATATATATATATATATATATATATATATATATATATATATATATATATATATATATATATATATATATATATATATATATATATATATATATATATATATATATATATATATATATATATATATATATATATATATATATATATATATATATATATATATATATATATATATATATATATATATATATATATATATATATATATATATATATATATATATATATATATATATATATATATATATATATATATATATATATATATATATATATATATATATATATATATATATATATATATATATATATATATATATATATATATATATATATATATATATATATATATATATATATATATATATATATATATTATATATATATATATATATATATATATATATATATATATATATATATATATATATATATATATATATATATATATATATATATATATATATATATATATATATATATATATATATATATATATATATATATATATTAGTGCTGTCGAAATATTAAAAATTTAATCTGATTAATCACACTCTGGGGACTGTGATTAATCTGATTAATCACAATGCTTACAGGTAACTTTGTATGCTTGAAATGTAAATATGACGGTTTTCAATAAAATGCTGAAGAAAACGTTTTATTGTCTCAAACCAGTTTTCCATACTCTGCAAGGTTTAAAGAAGTAATTTTGTTTCAAACAATTTATGAATGTTAAATGTCTCATTGTCATTTATGTGATGAAAACATGTAAACAATATAGTAAGCCCACAATATCAGTAACTTTTAGACTCATACATGTCTAAATTTAAGAAACCAATATACAGGTAGTCCCAGACTTACGAACACTCTGACCTACGAGCGTCCGGACTTACGAGCAGTAAATTTGTAAAAAATACAGCACCACAGTCTTTGGTTGACTTTAAGAGCGGCTTGAAGACCTTTCTTTTCGACCAAGCATACTCTACCTCCTCATGATTCTACTTTTGATCTTAGTTGATATTGTTATTGATTTTAATTGTTTTATTATTTGTTTTATTGTCATTTAATTCTGTTGTTCCTTGTAGCACTTTGAGATTTTCATTAATGAAAAGTGCGTTATAAATTGAATTCATTATTATTATATTATTATTTTTTGTGTTTTTAGATGAAAGTGTGTTAGCTAACCGTTTGGAAACACGTTTCCGACCATGTTTATGAACTAATATGAAAGTTTTTGATGAAAAACGAGTGTTCGTAGTAGCGCTAGCATAAATGTTCCAACTTACGAGCGAAAATCCGGACTTACGAGAACACGTGCTTCGTGTTCCAACTTACGAATTTTCGTGTTACGAGCAACTCGCAGGAACGGAACTCGATCGTAAGTCGGGGACTACCTGTATACCGGTATATACAGATATATAATTTTTTTCTGCTTTTCAAATGAACGTAAAGTCCACTTATGTAACATATTTACAGTCACATTTATTGTAACCTACCAGTCACTTGCTGGATCAACATCTGACACCTCCATTGTACACAGAAGATAGCAGAGCGCAGGTCGCATAGCAGAGCAAGACACGTAATTTTCCCCACCTAGGAGCTGTGTGATGTACATACAGTGCAAACATACAAGAACACACCATAGTTAAATTACTGAATACTATTAATAATAATCATGCAACTGATATTACATTTTTGATTATAGCCCTTGAACATGTCTATATAGTAGGATTAATCTATTATCATTTGTATTAGATTCATCATTAAAATGTCGGGGGGGGAAACTCACCTGCAGGGCTCCAGTAGATCTTCTAGTTTTGCCAACTTGTCATATTCAGCTGACTGTGATTACCCACGGAGGTCCAGTGGTCTCCGGTTAGAGCAATAAATGCAGCATTTGCCAGCTGCAGTGCTTTAGAAGTCTTAGTGGTGTCATACAGTTCATGTATTCTGTTAACAATAGTCCCTTGGGAAGGCAACTTGAATGTCGGGTCTCCTGTTAAGACGTGAACAATATTAAGAAGCCCCCGGTCTTCTACAGTCTTGGGCTATCCATTTGGCGATAGCATGATTTAGCTTCTCTATTGTCATTTTATTAACTTTTGGATGGCTAAACTCTGCCAGCGTTGTCTGATGAGCCTCCTTTGATGTTGTTTGGCTCCTCCGAATTAGCATCCTTGCTAGCTTCAGCAAAAACATGCTTCGCCCGAAGATGGTATTTTAAACTGGTTGTGCTTCGGTGAAAAGATAATTCATTGTTGCAATATGTACACACCACCTTGGTTTTATCCACACTTCCATCAGGGTGTTTTTTTTAAATAAATTTGCCACCAAGCACACTTTTTTGACGATCCACGTTCATCTTTTCAATCCGTTTGGTTTTCCTGTATTGTAGGCCGAGTCTGTCGCTCCAGAAGTGACGTACCGTCAGCTCATTTGCGCATGCGCATATCAGTTACGCGGGCCTTCTTTTGCTGATTGTATTGGCGGTTGGTTGGCAAACGACTTTAAGCGCCTTATTGCCCCCACTAGACTGAAAGCGGGATTAATCTGCATTTTATAATAACGGATTAATCA
>JBBPBX010007447.1:20014-45673 GCA_038048925.1 Garcialebias charrua
AAAAAAAAAACATAAAAAATAACCTGATAAAACTGCAATATTATTTAGGAATATAGCAACATTTTACTCACCAACAACCCTGATTATTTGTTATTACACTGTCTTTAATATTATATTAATAATTGATAATAATAATAATTGATAATAAATATTTAATATCCCCAGGTAATAATTTGAGGTCACAGCTTCTGTTATGAGCTTGTCTGATATTAGACAGAGTTTTGTGTGAGACAATAAAAAGATGGCAAAAATGCTGAACAGGACACATTAATGTATTATAAAATGAATAAATAAAATAAATAAAAGAATGTTACAGTAGTTGAACCTTTGAAATTCTGATTTTTTTTTAAACACAGACACTTTACAGACATATGAAAGGGAAAAAAACAAGATATAAAATAAAAGGTAATAGATGAAAAAAAAACATATTCGCTCCTTCTTAAAACAAAATAAATTCAAACAATCAATTCAAACAATAATTATCTATAAATAATATAACAAAACTCATCAGAGTGTGTGGAACAAACTAGCAGTTATTTTGGGACATGCAGAAAGTTGTATCATGACGTGTCACCGCTGATATCAGGCCATTCTTCTTAACACATGAGCTCCTGCTTCGCGTTGTTTCCAGTAGCAAACACCGCGGTAAAGTTAGTTTGAAGTTGGACGGAGCAACGCAGCGCTGAAGACACGCTGACACGGAGCTTGAATATCCAACGTCCAACTTGAAACTAACTTCACTGCGGTGTAGCAAACAGTAAACAGAAAGTCAGTTTTCTCTCTTTCTACCTTTCAGGTCGTGTGACCGGCCATTACATCCAATAACACAGCAAGATTGGACCATTGCAAAACTGTTAAAACCTACTTAGATTCTAAAAAAAATTAGCGAAAAAGCTTACCCAGACAGCAAAAGTTATGTGGGCCGGATCTGGGCCAAATGTATGAAAACATTTGGCCCGCATTTGTAAAATGGATCCGGCCCGGTGTCTTTTTGTCCAACGGGCCAAAACTGGCCCAGATGTGGATTGCGGATCTGGATTGGATCTGGGCCGGAGGTGGGCCAGAAGTGCTACAAAACTACTGCATTCGGCCCAAATGTGGCCCAGATACGGAATCCTTGTTTAGTTTTTAGGCAAATTTGGCCCAGATGCGGCCCAGATGCGGCATCCTCATTTCATTTTTAGGCGGATTTGGCCCAGGTCCGGCCCAGTAGAGTAAGTCGAATCTCAAAACGCGGCCCAGATCTGGTTCAAACCCGCAATACAGATATGTACAACAGGTCTAAATAGAGCACACACAAAATATCCACATAAGTTGTTGCTTAAAAACTGTTTATTCATGAGCAAAACAAATTCAAAAATGTTAAAAAGTTAAAATTGATAACAATGATAACATAACAACCTTAATAATAAAAGAAACTACAATTACCAGAGGTATGCATCATAAATACCATGATCTGCTTCTGTATGACAGTTTCAGTGTCTTTCAGTCATTTTAAGAGTCAGTCACAGCAGAGGAAAGCGACGTCCTCACTCATCTGTGATGAATCTCCAAATGCAGGACTGTCTGTGGCAGAGATTCACCTTAGCACTTTGTGGAAGATGTGAGGTTTCAAAGTCAACTTTTATTGTCAGAACTGCAATATGTACAGGACATAAACAGGATTGAAATTGCATTTCTCTCTCAGTCCCTCGGTGCAAAAGTAACCATTTAAACACTAAAACACTAAAACATTTAATAAACATAAGCATAAAATAGTAAAAGTGTAACACTGTCCTGACAGTTACACCAACACTAAAACACTAAACATTTAATGACATAAGCATAAAATGAAATGATAAAAGTGTAATACTGTCCTGAGTTATTGCATAGTAGTATAAAAAGTATATAAAGTGTATCTATAAAATAAACTGAAGGTTCTAGCATTGACATTTGCAAAGAGTGGCAAAGCAGCATATGAGTTAATGTACACAGTATATGTATGAGGTAGTTGATGTTGGTATAGAGGCAAAGTGGCATATGCAGTAAGGCACATTGGGCATCCTTAAATAAGGCTAGTCAGAGAATACTGTATATGTATCAGCAGTAGTGTAGATATAAAAGTAGTGTAAATGTAAACAGTAGTAATAAATGTAAACAGTAGTAATAAATGTAAACAGTATTAATGTAAACAGTGAATATAAACAGTAGTATGACTATAGGCAGTAATGTAATACAAACAGTGCAAATATGAGAAGTAGTGCAAACTGAATGAGCACATGACTGAGAGTTTAGTGAATAACCCGTTTGATGACACAGAGTCCAGTGTTAAAATCTTTGTGTTGTGTGGTAATGTGTGAGAAAGTTTTTTGTGTTAAGGCAGTTCAAATGGGAGGGGAGGCAGAGCAGGCAGAGTGTTTAGCATCCTTACTGCCTGATGAACAGAGCTGTCTCTCAGTCTGCTGGTTCGAGCCTGGAGACTCCTCAGTCTCCTCCCTGAAGGCAACAGTCTAAAGCAGCTGTGTAGTGGGTGTGTGGGATCACCTGCCATGCAGTGGGCTTTCCGAGTGAGGCGTTTGCTGTGTAAGTCCTGCAGTGAGGGGAAGGAGGTGCCGACGATCTTCTCAGCTGCTCTCATGATGCGCTGGAGGCTCTTGCGGCAGGATGCAGTACATGCACCAAACCACACAGTGATGCAGCTGGTCAGGACACTTTCTATGGCACCTCTGTAGAAGGTGCACATGATGGGGGTTGAAGCTCCAGCCCTTTTCAGCTTGTGGAGAAAGTAGAGACGCTGGTGAGCCTTCTTGGCCAGTGCTGCAGTGTTCCTGCTCCAGGACAGGTCCTTTGAGACGTGCACTCCCAGGAACTTGGTGCTGTCTACTCTCTCCACTGCGGTGCTGTTGATGGTCAGAGGGGCATGTTGGGCATCCCTCTTCCTGAAGTCCACGACAATCTCCTTTGTCTTCTCCACGTTGAGAGTGAGATTGTTGTGTCCGTACCACAAGGCCAAGCGGCTCACCTCGTTCCTGTAGTCCGTCTCATCGTTGTTGCTGATGAGACCCACCACTGTTGTGTCGTCCGCAAACTTGATGAAGTGGTTGGAGCTGTATGATGGTGTGCAGTCGTGTGTTAGCAGGGTGAATAGAAGGGGGCTCAGTACACATCCTTGTGGGGTCCTCATTGCTAGCAACATTAGCATTTGGAGGTCAGACAGGAGCCTAAGAAAAGCACAAAGAAAAACAAGATTATAACCAGGCAATACCAAAAAACAATATAATAAAACAAAACAGCCAGCCACTAGGGAGCACAAGCCATTGTATCTCTTGTGCCGGTCCCAAGCCCGGGTAAATGGTGAGGGTTGTGTCAGGAATGGCATCCGATGTAAAACACTTGCCAAAACCATAATGCGAGTTCATCAAAGTGAAACCATACCAGATCGGTCGAGGCCCGGGTTAACAACGTCCGCCACCGGTGCTGTTGACAAACAGGGTGCCGGCGGAAATTGTACTACTGTTAGTCGAAGACGCCGAGGAGGAAAACGTGTCAGGAGACAGAGGGAGAGGAGGAAAGTGAAGAATGTAGGACTGAGGGTTGCAACTCTAAATGTGGGGACAATGACAGGCAAAGGTAGAGAGCTGGCTGACATGATGCAGAGAAGAAAGGTAGATGTTTTATGTGTCCAAGAGACCAAGTGGAAGGGCAGCAAGGCTCACAGTATTGGAGCAGGGTTTAAACTGTTTTACCATGGTGTGGATAGAAAGAGAAATGGAGTAGGGGTGGTCCTGAAGGAGGAGTTGGCAAAGAATGTAGTAGAGGTGAAGAGAGTGTCAGATAGGGTGATGTGTCTAAAGGTAGAAGTAGAAGGTCTGATGCTAAACATAGTAAGTGGTTATGCTCCACAGGTTGGATGTGATGGGGAGGAGAAAGATAAATTTTGGAAAGATTTGGATGAAGTGATAGAGAGTATTCCCAGGGAGGAAAGAGTGGTGATTGGAGCAGACCTGAATGGACATGTTGGTGAAGGAAACAGAGGGGATGAGGAAGTGATGGGTAGGTTTGGTGTCAAGGAAAGAAACCAGGAAGGACAGATGGTGGTGGATTTTGCCAAGAGAATGGAAATGGCTATAGTCAATACCTATTTCCAAAAGAGGGAGGAACATAGAGTGACCTATAAGAGTGGAGGAAGGAGTACACAGGTCGATTACATTCTGTGTAGAAGAGGAAACCTGAGAGAGATTGGAGACTGTAAGGTTGTAGCAGGGGAGAGCGTGGCCAGACAGCATCGGATGGTTGTGTGTAGAATGACTGTTGTTGCGAAGAAGAGAACAAGAGTAAAACCAGAGAAGAAGACCAAATGGTGGAAGCTAAAGAAAGAAGAATGTTGTGAGAAATTCAGAGACGAGCTGTTAAAGGCTCTGGGTGGTAAGAAAGAGCTTCCAAGTGACTGGGCTACTACAGCAACAGTAATTAGAGAGACAGGTAGGAAGGTACTTGGTGTGTCATCTGGACAAAGAATGGAAGATAAGGAAACCTGGTGGTGGAATAGTGAAGTGCAGGACGCCATTCAAAGAAAGAGATTAGCCAAGAAGAAATATGACAGTGAGAGGACTGAAGAGCGGAGACAGGAATATAAGGAGATGGGACATAGAGCAAAGAGGGAAGTAGCTAAGGCAAAGCAGAGGGCGTACAATGAGTTATATGGGAGACTGGACACTAAAGAGGGCGAGAAGGACTTGTACCGATTGGCAAGACAGAGGGATCAGGCTGGAAAGGATGTGCAGCAGGTTAGGCTTATTAAAGATGGGAATGGGAATGTTCTAACAAGTGAGGAGAGTGTGATGGGAAGATGGAAGGATTACTTTGAGGAGCTAATGAATGAAGAGAATGAAAGAGAAAGAAGAGTGGAGGTAATAGAAACTGTGGACCAGGAAGTGGGAAAAATTAGTGAGGGTGAAGTCCGGAAAGCTCTGAAAAGAATGAAGAAGGGGAAGGCAGTAGGACCTGATGACATACCAGTGGAGGTTTGGAAATGTCTTGGAGAGATGGCAGTGAGGTTTTTGACTCAAATATTTAATGGAATATTTGAGGGTGAGAAAATGCCTGAAGAATGGAGAAGAAGTGTGCTGGTTCCCATTTTTAAGAACAAGGGTGATGTACAGAGTTGTAGCAACTACAGGGGAATTAAGTTGATGAGCCACACAATGAAGATCTGGGAGAGAGTTGTGGAAGGAAGGCTTAGACAAGAGGTGACTATCTGTGAGCAGCAGTATGGTTTCATGCCAAGAAAGAGCACCACAGATGCCATCTTTGCTTTGAGGATGTTGATAGAGAAGTACAGAGAGGGTCAGAAAGAACTCCATTGTGTGTTTGTGGATTTAGAAAAAGCATATGACAGGGTGCCAAGAGAAGAGGTGTGGTATTGCATGAGGAAATCTGGAGTGGCAGAAAAGTATGTTAGACAGGTACAGGTAGTCCCCGAATTACGAGCGCTCTGATCTACGAGGTTCCAGACTTACGAGCTGGCGAATTTTTGGAAAAAACGCAAAAAATACTGAGTTTTCATGTGTTTTTTCACCACAGTTAGTTAGCTAAACATATGGACACACGTTTCCGATCATTTTTATGCACTCATAAGCAGTTTTTTGATGAAAAACGAGTGTTTGTAGTCGCGCTAGCGAAATCGTTCCAATTTACGAGCGAAATTCCGGACTTACGAGAGACATGGCAACCGTTCCAAATTACGAGATTTCCGGTTTACGAGCGCCTCGTTGTAACGGATCTCGCTCGTAAATCGGGGACTACCTGTACAGGACATGTATGAAGACAGCAGGACAGTGGTGAGATGTGCTGTAGGAGTGACAGATAGCTTCAAGGTGGCGGTGGGATTGCATCAAGGATCGGCTCTGAGCCCCTTCTTGTTTGTTCTGGTGATGGACCGACTAACAGATGAGGTCAGGCAGGAATCCCCATGGACTATGATGTTTGCAGATGACATTGTGATCTGTGGTGAGAATAGGGAACAGGTGGAAGACAACTTGGAGAGGTGGAGGTATGCACTTGAAAGAAGAGGAATGAAAGTCAGCCGTAGTAAGACAGAGTACATGTGTGTGAATGAGAGGGAGGCCAGTGGAACAGTGAGGCTACAAGGAGCAGAGGTCACAAAGGTGCAGGACTTCAAGTACTTGGGGTCCACTGTCCAGGAAAATGGGGAATGTGGTAAAGAGGTGAAGAAGAGAGTCCAGGCAGGATGGAGTGGATGGAGAAAAGTTTCAGGAGTGATTTGTGACAAAAAGGTGTCAGCAAAGGTCAAAGGAAAAGTTTACAAGACAGTGGTGAGACCAGCTATGTTGTATGGTCTGGAGACAGTGTCATTGACAAAAAGACAGGAGAAAGAACTGGAAGTAGCAGAAATGAAGATGCTGAGGTTCTCCTTAGGAGTGACAAGGATGGATAAGATCAGGAATGAGATCATCAGAGGTACAGCACATGTTGAACAACTGGGAGATAAAGTTAGGGAGGCCAGACTGAGATGGTTTGGACATGTCCAGAGGAGGGACAGTGGGTATATTGGTAGAAGGATGTTAGAAATGCAGCTGCCAGGAAAAAGACAAAGAGGGAGACCAAAGAGGAGATATATGGATGCAGTTAGAGAGGACATGGAGGTAGTTGGAGTGAGGACAGAGGATGCAGAGGACAGAGTGAGGTGGAGGAGGATGACTCGCTGTGGCGACCCCTGAAAAGGGAAAAGCCGAAAGAAGAAGAAGAATATAATAAAACAAAAACAAACAAACATAAGAAATTGTCATAACTTACGTGTGCATGTAGTCAGCTGGAGGCTCTCAACACATTTAGTCAAGTATTAGAGAATTCAGTGAGGCCTAGGTCAGAGGATATGGACATCAGAGATTGTAAAATAAATTCAAATCATGCAGGTAACAATTAATGAAGAACCCCAACTGACATAATTAGAAGTAAAAGCCAAAATACTGTATATAAAATGACCAATAAATACACTTGAAATGCATCAATTAAATTAAAAAAAGGAGAACTTTACCTCATGTTTTATAATTTAATTTACCTTCATATTTATTTTTATGCTTTGTTCCAATAAACTTTACATACTGTTTTTAAAAACATATTTTTGTGTTCCTTTTTACTTGTATCTGCATTTGTGCCTCCCAATATTTATATTGTAAATATTTATTTATTTTATATTTATTCCCCCAAAAGTCTTTTTATTTCCATGTGTTTTTACACTTCTCTGTCACCCGTTTTTACTTCATCTTATGTATTTCTGTCTCATGATGTAAATAAGGTGGGCAGAGCTTCTTGGGTCAGCTCCACTTCTATTGGTCAAAAAAACAGGAAGGAGCAGGATCCATGTGTAGATCTACTGTGCATGAAGCAGAAATGCATAAGGTAAAGTCAAAACAGGAGACATAGAAATGTAAGACCCATTTAAAAAAGAAAAACTTGTGGGAAAAAAAATATAAACAATAATTGAATATAAACATTAAAAGGCACAAATGCATCTACAAGAAAAACAAAAATATATATTTTAAAAATACAGTAAAATGTAAATTATAAGCAGAAATATATAATTTATTGGAACTAACCTGGAAAATAAAAAGGTCAATTAAATTATATAACATGAAGTAAATTTCTCCTTTGTAATTTAATTTGTGCATTTTTAGTGTATTTATTAATTTATCAGTCCATTCATATACATGCTTTTACTTCTAATTATGTCAGTTTTGATCTTCCATAACAATGAACATACCAAACAATGGAAAACAAAAACCAAAGTAGCCAGCACTTACCCATTACAGGGTTGGCCTCACAGGTACTTCTTTGTGTACAACTGGATCCAGAAGCTTTAGGTATTTTTCTCCCAGACTAGCCGAGGGAAAAAAAAGACAATGTAGTACTGAAATGTGTGTGTATACAGTATTTAAATGTTAAAATTTACAGATTATACCTGACAACAGGTCCAGAGGAAAATGTTGGAGCAGGTAGGTGGGAGACCTTTAAAACAAAAGTACATTTACTCTTAAAGTACAAATGATATGGTTGCAGACGTACTAACCAAACCAGCAACCAAGATGAAGTTGAAAAAGTATGAAATGTTTGTTTGGTGTATGAAGAATTTATTTAGGTTTGAAACATTAAGAGCCTGAGGGAGTTACCCAAAATGTGAGCAAGTGGGGGTGTTGACATTATGAATGTTTTTGTATTGCTCTCATTTTGTTTGAATTTGTTTTTCTTTATAGGCTTGTTTTGTATTGGATGCTCAGATGCATCATGTGACTTTTAATTTACTGCACCTGTGCAGCTTTAATTAATAAAAGGTGTGTGCTCCTTCAAACTCTGGGTGAATGAAGTGGAGCAACATGAAACCAAACCATGTTCAAGCGTCACGTTTAATGCTGAGAGCAAAGTGAACTCTGTTAACAAAAAATCAGTGTCTTAATTGCTTTACTCAAACTACCGGTACTTAGAAATTACCTCTCAATGACGAGTGGCTCACTTTACCGCAGTTCTCAAGGCTAGGTTCTGAGTCTGATCCAGTTGTGTCAGATGGGGTTGGATTGAAGAGCTGAGAGCAGAGAGGCACAGCTGATCTCTGACAACCTGCAGAATCAAAGAGAACATGTGATAAATCTTTAGTTTCTGTTCTACATGCATCACTTTGATGCTTCCATCAACTTAGAGACAAATAAAGAGCATTCAAACCTAAAGATTCGCATCAACAAGGGACAAACACCTCTGCTGTGTTACTGTGAACAGTTTAGCACCACCACCACCAAAGTCTGGCACTCATATTAGCCTGCCTGTGTGTCTGTTAGCAAAATATCTCATGTTCCAGTAAATCTTTAATGAAACTCTCAGAAAGTAATTGACTCTCAAGACCTCGTGAATGAGATATATCTTCCTTCAGCCTCTTGTTTAAGCAGCTACAAAAACAGTATGTTGCTGAAATACGTATTTAAAGTAAATTAGTATTTCAGCCTGGCTGCGGTTATTGTTAGTGAGCGCATGTGTGTTAACAGACGCGACGCAAACAGCGTGAGGATGCGGGGCCTGTCTCTTTGAAAAACCATCCAGGAACTAAGCCAAAAAAAAAAAAGCGTAGCATATATGGCTTATTTAAACGCTAGAATAACCTAACCTGCAGTGTTTTACTTGCCTCAAATTATCTGCCTCAGCAGCATACACGACACACCCGTTTTAGCTCGTTGTTAGCTTAGCTTTTAGCAACAGCAGGTTTTGTTCATTCAACTGAACAGAGCTAAAAAAGCTAGCAAATAAACAAAACCGAACCGACCTTCAACTTCCAACTGAATGTCCAGTCGTCGTCCAGAGTCTGACCAGTCGACGTCTAATAAAAAGCAAGTTTTACGAGCGCTGAGTCCAACACAACAACAGCTTCTTGTCCAACAGTTGAAAGGAAATGGCTACATTTGAAAGAAGCGCGCGAAGCAAGAGGCGTTGATTGGTTGGATATGATCACATGCTACTTCACCCGATAAACAAGAGTGGCGTTGATTGGTTAGGACAAAGTTCACATGCAACCTGACAAGCAAGAGTGGCGTTGATTGGTTGGGACGTACATGATCACGTTCTACCCCCAATAACGCATGAGACCACAAACAGAAAAATGGTAGAAAGCAAACACGCCTGGAGTAACGCAGAATAAAATTGAATAATGATAATAATAATAATGATGATAATAATAATACCCTGATGCATGCTCAATAATAATAATAATATACTATATATATATATATATATATATATATATATATATATATATATATACAACAATATAAAAAAACAGCTCGAGCTGTTTCAAAAAACTGACAAAACGTTTAAAACAGAAGTACTAAAAATAAACCAGTGTGAAAATACTTTGTGTAAAATATCTTGGCCAAAAGTTTAAACATAAGTATAGATTAAGTATACTTAGACTTTTAGTTTATTTTTAGTATAAGTCAAGTATTGTGTAAAATAAACTTGGCCAAGTATACTTTTGATAAGTACCTAAAAAGTATACTGAAAGTATACTCTTATTTTTTTAGTTTAAAATTAGTGTACTTTAAGTATACTTGCATATACTACTTTTTGGTAAGGGATCACTTCTCTCAGTGCTGCGTCTGTTGCTTAAAAAAAATAAAGCCAAGGAAGGCGCAGTTGGCTTGCAGTCTGGGACCAGATCAGAGCCAGATGCCAGTCTTTGTAAACCTCTGAGGCTGGCGCATTCGGTCTGCAGGCAAAAACCGGATCAGAACCACACCCAGCGCAGGTGTCAGTGCAGCTCATGATCTCAGAATCGGGGTGGAACTGGCACACAACACCACGCCGTCTCTGACTGTTATGCGGATCTGGCGACTTGTAAACGAGCCCGGTAAGGAGTTGGCTCAGAGTTGTAAACCGCATCTGACTGTTATGCGGATCTGGCGACTTGTAAACGGATCCGGCCCAAATGTAAATGCTGTCTGGGAAGTTAAGCAGACTACTGAAAAGGTGGTAAGCAGTGGCAAGCAAGCTGAGTAGGCTATTTAACACAGATCGCTGGAAGATTTAAGACCAATAATGATGTAAACAACATTTTAAATGTATATTTACAACTTACAGAGGACCTATTAAGCTCACTTTTACATTGCTTTTGAGCACAAGGCTTAAACTATTTTGCATTAAACATTATTTTGAATTTACGTGTCTAAAGTTCATTCTGTATTTCAGCTTACACTGCGTGATGCAGCACCTGTTGTGCTGACAAGGAGTTCCTGTTCTTGTGTTGCTGGGAAAGCAATGTGCAACCATTTAGTTGCCCTCCTGTACCAAACTGCACATTATTCACAGAGTGGGATGTCAGCTGTGCCACCTGTCCTGTCATGCACTGAAACTGAACAAAAGTGGCACAAACCTCGAACCATGGTTTGTATTGTTTGTTTGTTTGTTTTTTTTTTTTTTTTTTTTTGCAGTGTTCTTTTCTCTAAAGTACTTATAAGTAATGTTTGATGTATTTTGTAGGGAGTAAAGCCTGGACCAGTGGATGGCATGGCAGTTCTCAAGGCCAAATCAGGAGCTACTTCAACTAGTGGAATAAGGTATACTGTACTACACATTTGTGGTATGTCCTTGTTTAAGAAAAAGTCATATTTTAGTTCTACTGTAGTTTATTAATTTTTAACAAGTTTCAAGTCTGGCGGTACTTGCAAGAACTATCTTTTATTACATGGTACTTAATGTTCTACAGTACACCAAATCAAACTAAATCCCTTGTGTAAGAACACATTCAAAATGTTTTTTAATTACTTCATACTCCTTTCTTACATTTGTAAAAGATAATTAGGTCAAACATAGAATATTATCACTACACCTTACATTATTTAAATATCCACTCTAATTTATTTTTTAGATCCACTCTCTACAAGGGATACAGTGGTGAGCTGCCAGCCCCGTCCACTCTGAACCCTTCTCCTCACTATGCTGCATTTGAGCCAGAAATCCTACCCTTGATCTGCCACATGAACATCTCCACGGATAAACCTCTTGTGGACTCTCAGTTTGGAAAAGTGCAGGCTGGCAGTTTTCTGTCTTATCACCATCCTCCATTGTTTCCTCATGGCAAGACGATACATGAAGATGCACCACCTTATCCAAAGTTACCACTGGACGACTACCACATCACACCAACTGACTGTAGTTTTGTACCAACGAGCCAGGAACAACTTCATCTGCACTCACTGAGTGTGACACTGTCCCAGTCTCGTCTAATAGAAGCTTCAACAAGAGGTCAAAGTGCAGCACCTGATTGGCATCTTCTAAGGAAGGAGAGGGTGACAGCATCTCACTTCAGAGAGGTGTGTCATGTGCGAGGTGACAAATCAGCTGACAATTTGGCAGAGAGAATCATCCGGGGAGTAAGAGCAACTTCACACATGAAGAGAGGGCTTGACATGGAAGCAGGAGCTTTGAACGACTATGCAACCATGAAAAATGTGAACACAACGCAGTGTGGGCTTGTTGTGCATCCAGATGCGCCATGGTTGGGAGCATCACCTGATGGACTGGTGTATGATCCACTTGAGAGACCAGCATTTGGCTTGGTGGAAATTAAGTGTCCAAACGCCCAGAGCTACATCTACTGTGGATACTTAATGGTGGAACAAGGCCAGCACAAACTTAAGAAAAGTCATTCATATTACTGGCAGATACAGGGGCAGTTGCTCATCACTGGAATGTCATGGTGTGATTTTGTTGTATGTGCTAATGATGACATGTTTGTGCAGCGCGTTCATAGGGATGAGGTAATGCTGACCACTCTGAAACAGAAATGTGATTTGTTTTTCTTTTGTACTTACCTCTCAAAATACCTATCTGTTGGTTAAAATTAAAAACACAAAGTTGTCAAGTTAATATTACTTGTTCAACAGTATTTACAGTAAAATTAAGTTGCTGTAATTGTAGTATCCTTAATATGTTAATTGCTCATGTTGTAATGCAAATATTTTTGTTTCTTTCAGAAGCTGTTTTTGTTTCCATTACAAAGCAATTGTTGTGATTGTTTCATCCATCCATCCATCCATTTTCTTCCGCTTATCCGGGGTCGGGTCGCGGGGGTAGCAGCCTAAGTAGGGAGGCCCAGACTTCCCTCTCCCCAGCCACTTGGAGCAGCTCCTCTGGGGGAATCCCAAGGCGTTCCCAGGCCAGCCGAGAAACATAGTCCCTCCAGCGTATCCTGGGTCTTCCTCTGGGTCTCCTCCCGGTGGGACATGCCCGGAACACCTCACCAGGGAGGCGTCCAGGAGGCATCCTAACCAGATGCCCGAGCCACCTCAACTGGCTCCTCTCGATGTGGAGAAGCAGCGGCTCTACTCCGAGTCCCTCCCGGATGACTGAGCTTCTCACCCTATCTCTAAGGGAGAGTCCAGCCACCCTGCGGAGAAAACTCATTTCAGCCGCTTGTATCCGAGATCTTGTTCTTTCGGTCATAACCCAAAGCTCATGACCATAGATGAGGGTGGGAACGTAGATCGATCGGTAAATTGAGAGCTTTGCCTTTTGACTCAGCTCTCTCTTCACCACGACAGACCGGTACAGCGCCCGCTTCACTGCGGACGCTGCACCTATCCGCCTATCGATCTCACGCTCCAGTTTTCCCTCATTCGTGAACAAGATCCCGAGATACTTAAACTCCTCCACTTGGGTAAGGACCTCCTCCCCGACCCGGAGAGGGCACGCTACCCTTTTCCGGCTCAAGACCATGGCCTCGGATTTGGAGGAACTGATCCTCATCCCGGCCGCATCACATTCAGCTGCAAACCGCTCCAGCGAAAGCTGTAGATCACGAGCTGATGAAGCCAATAGGACCACATCATCTGCAAAAAACAGAGAAGCGATTCTAAGGCCACCAAAACGGATCCTCTCAACACCTTGGCTGCGCCTAGAAATTCTGTCCATAAAAGTTATAAACAGAATCGGTGACAAAGGGCAACCTTGGCGGAGTCCAACTCTCACCGGAAACGAGCCTGACTTACTGCCGGCAATGCGGACCAAGCTCTGACACCGGTCGTACAGGGACCTAACAGCCCATATCAATGGGCCTGGTACCCCATACTCCCGGAGTACCCGCCACAGAACCCCCCGAGGGACGCGGTCGAATGCCTTTTCCAAGTCTACAAAGCACATGTAAACTGGTTGGGCAAACTCCCACGCACCCTCCAGGACCCTGTTGAGGGTGTAGAGCTGGTCTAGTGTTCCACGACCAGGACGAAAACCACACTGCTCCTCCTGAATCCGAGGTTCGACTATCCGACGGACCCTCCTCTCCAGAACCCCTGAATAGACCTTACCAGGGAGGCTTAAGAGTGTGATCCCTCTATAGTTGGAACACACCCTACGGTCCCCCTTTTTGAATAGGGGAACCACCACCCCAGTCTGCCAATCCAAGGGAACTGCCCCCGATGTCCACGCGATATTGCAGAGTCGCGTAAGCCAACACAACCCCACAACATCCAGAGCCCTAAGGAACTCAGGACGAATCTCATCCACCCCCGGAGCCTTGCCACCGCGGAGCTTTTTAACCACCTCGGCGACCTCAGCACCAGAGATTGGAGAGCCCGACCCAAAGTCCCCAGGCTCCGCTTCCTCAGTGGAAGACGTGCCAGTAGGATTGAGGAGGTCTTCGAAGTATTCCGCCCACCGACTCACAACATCCCGAGTTGAGGTCAACAGCACGCCATCCCCACCATAAATGGTGTTGGTCGCGTACCGCTTTCCCCCCCTGAGACGCCGGATGGTGGACCAGAATCGCCTCGAAGCCGTACGGAAGTCATTCTCCATGGCCTCTCCGAACTCCTCCCACGCCCGAGTTTTTGCCTCAGCAACCACCCGAGCCGCATGCCGCTTGGACTGCCGGTACCTATCTGCTGCTTCCGGGGTCCCACAGGCCAAAAAGGCCCAATAGGACTCCTTCTTCAGCTTGACAGCATCCCTCACCGCCGGTGTCCACCACCGGGTTCGAGGGTTGCCACCACGACAGGCACCAACAACCTTGCGGCCACAACTCCGATAAGCTGCCTCGACAATAGAGGCGCGAAACATGGCCCACTCGGGCTCAATGTCCCCCGCCTCCCTCGGAACGTGTTCAAAGCTCTCCCGGAGGTGGGAGTTAAAGCTCCGTCTTACGGGAGACTCTGCCAGACGTTCCCAGCAGACCCTCACAATACGTTTGGGTCTGCCAGGTCTGACCGGCATCCTCCCCCACCATCGGAGCCAACTCACCACCAGGTAGTGGTCAGTTGACAGCTCCGCCCCTCTCTTCACCCGAGTGTCCAGGACATGCGGCCGCAGATCAGATGAGACGACAACAAAGTCGATCATTGAACTACGACCTAGGGTGTCCTGGTGCCAAGAGCACATATGGACACCCTTATGCCTGAACATGGTGTTCGTTATGGACAATCCATGACGAGCACAGAAGTCCAACAACAGAACACCACTCGGGTTCAGATCAGGGGGGCCGTTCCTCCCAACCACACCCCTCCAGGTCTCACTGTCATTGCCCACGTGAGCGTTGAAGTCCCCCAGCAGAACAAGGGAGTCCCCAGGAGGCGCACCCTCCAATACCCCCTCCAAGGACTCCAAAAAGGGTGGGTAATCTGCGCTGCCGTTCGGCGCATAGGCACAAACAACAGTCAGAGCCCGTCCCCCCACACGTAGGCGAAGGGAGGCTACCCTCTCGTTCACCGGGGTGAACCCCAACGTACAGGCACCAAGATGGGGGGCAACAAGTATGCCCACTCCTGCTCGGCGCCTCTCACCAGGGGCAACTCCAGAGTGGAAGAGTGTCCAACCCCTCTCAAGGAAACTGGTTCCAGAGCCAGAGCCATGCGTTGAGGTGAGTCCGACTATTTCTAGCCGGAACCTCTCAACCTCACACACTAGCTCAGGCTCCTTCCCCACCAGAGAGGTGACATTCCATGTCCCAATGGCCAGCTTCTGTAGCCGAGGATCAGACCGCCAGGGTCCCCGCCCTCGGCCACCACCCATTCCACAATGCACCCGACCCCTTTGGCCCCTCCCACAGGTGGTGAGCCTATGGGAAGGGGGACCCACGTCTCCTCTTCGGGCTGTGCCCGGCCGAGCTCCATGGGTGAAAGCCCGGCCACCAGGCGCTCGCCAACGTGCCCCTCCTCCGGGCCTGGCTCCAGAGTGGGGCCCCGGTGACCCGCGTCCGGGCGAGGGAACATTGTTTCCATTTATATTATTCATCATAAGGGGTCTTGTGGGCTGCGCTTTGTCTCGTCCCTCACCTAGGACCTGTCTGCCTTGGGTGACCCTACTAGGGGCATAAAGCCCCTGACAGCATAGCTCCTAGGATCATTGGGACACTCAAACCCCTCCACCACGGTAAGGTTGCAGCCCAGGGAGTGATTGTTTCAAAATTTAAAAAAAAAATTGATTTGTTTTTGTGAAGATTTTTTATATACATATACACAAATGTGCAACAGGTTTGGGACAACTATTTAACAGTAAAGATTTCACAAAATATGAAATTGGTGGATCTTATTTGGACAACTCACAATTGATAATGAAAAAGCCATTAAATTATCAACATACTTAAAAACAAATGATTCTTGTAAAGTTATAAACAACTAGAAATACACAGTATTAGATTAGACGAATGTAAAATTAATATACTGTTAGAAGATTGTTATACAGTACAAAAAAAAATTTGTAAATTACATTAAAATGAGCAAATTACTTCAAAATCAATTGAGGCAACTATATATATATATTTTTAAACAGTTGTATATACAAACTGTCAAACAGTCATTTTCTGGCCCAGGTTTTAATGAGGGGCCCATTCTGGTAGTTGACCAGGACACAGACCACGGCAAAAAGCTGGTTAATGCAGCCAGTTAGGGACAAGGGGATCTCGGTGTTGAAGAGTTTGTGCTCCTTAACCCTTCTGATCACACGCTCCACGTGAACTCTGAGCCTTGCAATAGACTGTGTCTTCTTAACATCTGCTCCTGACAGCTGCTGCTTCTTCTTCAGGAAGGCAGGTATGACTTCAGGTAGATTCTGCTTAACTGTCTCCTCATCCAGCCAGATGCCAATTGCTCCAAGCACCGTGTAAAGGAAGTTAGCCCAGGTGGTGATGATACGGCTCACAGTGGACTGATGGATCTTAAATTTGTGAGCTAGGTCTTTCTGCACTGGCCCCAGTGATAAGTATGTCATAAAGAGAAAAAAATCATCAATGGGCTGGAGAGACTGCAAATAAAAATAATGTTTATGCTTTAATATAACCAAAGATTAAAATCACAGCGTTGTGCGATGTTTGTAACTAAAACATCAATACATATTCAAATAAGAGAGAGAGTAAAAGCTTACTGTTGAAACAACAGATTGAATAATATGAGCTCTGGTCACACGAATGATGTCATTTGTGGCTGGTTCTATCTGGCTCCAAAAGGACATCAGGTGGGCATAACTTGCAAATCTGTTAATAGAGCAACATCTTTGGTTAAAATCTCAAAGAATCCTAAATGTAATGGTTTCTAGGTAACCCAGTTTGTAACGAGACCCAGAACGACACAAGGCACGAGAGTACAAAAAGAACAGTGTTTATTATTTACAGTGGTTTAAAGTACAACGTGGTTCATCTGGAATCCCTGGAGGAGGAAGGAGGAAGCAGAACGTCAGAAGGAGTAGGCCAGGGGCAGTTGTGAATGTTGGTTTTCAAATGTTTGTTTGTTCTTACAGATGAGGAAGGGAGATGGGTTCCATGAACATCCAATAACTCCAATTGATTCCAGAGGGCAAAGGAGGCAGGCAAGTGGCTGGAGGGCACGGCACGAGGAACAGGATCCAGATCCAAAATCAGACGCGATGACTGTAGGCACATAAGAACAAGGTAAGTCTCTTTGCAATAAACACAAGACTGGCTAGAAGCACGATTTACCATAACAAGAATCAATGCTTCAGCGATGAGTAGTACTCGACTGCAGCCTTAAATAGGAGTGTAGCTCATCAGGTGGATGACCGTCAGCTGAGGGTGATTGGCGGCCATCTTGGAGCTGCAGAGAGTGCCACTCTTACAGTACCCCCCCCTCAAGGGTCGCCTCCTGGCGACCGGAAGCGCTTCTCAGGGTGAGCCTTGAAGAACGAGGTGATCAAACTAGGGTCCAAGATGAAAGAGCGTGGAATCCAAGAACGCTCCTCAGGACCATAGCCCTCCCAATCCACCAGGTACTGAAAACCCCTCCCCCGGCGACGGACATCCAGAATGGCGCGCACCGTGTACGCCGGATGGTTGTCGATGAGACGGGCCGGAGGAGGCAGGTCGGCAGGCGGGCACAGAGGACTCACAGAAACAGGCTTGAGCTGAGAAACATGGAACGTCGGGTGAACCCTCATGGAGTCAGGAAGCCGGAGACGCACCGCAGATGGGTTGATGATCTTGACAACCGGAAATGGCCCGATGAAACGAGGGGCCAGTTTTCTGGGGGTGTCCTTCAGGGTAATGTTCCTGGTGGAAAGCCAAACCCTTTGACCCACCGTATAAGAAGGAGCCGAAGAACGATGACGGTCTGCCATCTTCTTGTTCTGGTCAGCCGTGCGGAGAAGCGCCGCCTTCGCCTGACGCCAAACGCGTCGACAGCGGCGAAAATGGTGCTGCACAGAAGGCACCGAGATGTCCGTCTCCTGGCTGGGGAAGAGAGGAGGTAAGTAACCCAGGGAAGCCTCGAAAGGTGACATACCAGTGGCCGCAGATCTGTGGGCGTTGTGGGCATACTCCACCCAAACCAGATGTTGACTCCAGGCAGACGGGTTACATTCCACAAGACATCTCAGAGTGGACTCGAGTTCTTGATTACAACGTTCTGCCTGGCCGTTAGATTGTGGGTGATAGCCCGAGGTGAGGCTGGTGGATGCCCCTAAGGAGGAACAAAAACAGCGCCAAACCTGGGAGATGAATTGGGGACCTCTGTCCGACACCACGTCAGAGGGGATGCCGTGGATACGGAAAACGTGTTGTACCAACAGTCGAGCCGTCTCCATGGCGGAAGGCAACTTCGGTAGAGGGATGAAATGGGCAGCTTTGGAAAACCTGTCAATCACTGTAAAAATGGCTGTGTTACCGTCTGATGGGGGTAGACCAGTGACAAAATCCACGGCAATGTGCGACCAAGGACGGCTGGGTGTGGGCAGAGGCAGAAGAAGGCCCGCAGGGGGCTGAGTCCCAGATTTGTTCCTGGCACAGGTGGAACAAGCTGCAACAAACTCTTTGACATCGTGCGACAATGTAGGCCACCAGAAATGGGTCCTTGTTAGAGAGAGCATACGGGCAACCCCAGGATGACATGAGAGCTTATTTGTGTGTATCCACTCGAGTACCTTCGACCTCATGGATGAGGGGACGAAGAGCGTCCCAGGGGGACCAGTGCCTGGATCCGGTTCCAACAGGTGAGCCTGTCGAACTTCCTTAGCGATGGGCCAGGTGAGGGTACCCACGATGCAGACCGGGGGTATGATGCTTTCAGCAGTTTCGGGAGCGTCTGGAGGAGAGAACTGACGTGACAGGGCATCAGGCTTAATGTTTTTGGAACCTGGTCTGAAAGTCAAAGAATAATTAAAACGATTGAAGAAAAGTGACCAGCGTGCCTGTCTAGGGTTCAATCGTTTAGCGTCTCGGAGGTACGTAAGATTCTTGTGGTCAGTCCAAATGAGAAAAGGTACCTCCGTTCCCTCAAGCCAATGACGCCACTCCTCTAATGCCAACTTCACCGCAAGCAGTTCCCTGTTGCCCACGTCGTAGTTCCTCTCGGCTTGCGACAGTCGACGAGAGTAGAAGGCACAAGGGTGTACCTTATCGTCCGTGGGTGACCTCTGGGACAACACAGCGCCCACCCCGGTATCGGATGCATCCACCTCGAGGATGAACTGACGAGCCGGGTCTGGGTGGCAGAGGATGGGTGTGGAGGAGAAAAGGACTTTTAGCTTACCAAAAGCAGAGTTGGCTTCAGGAGTCCACCGAAATGCTCTGCTAGTGGAGGTGAGCTGAGAGAGGGGCGCTGCGATACGGCTGTAGTCCTTGATGAAGCGCCTGTAGAAATTAGCAAATCCTAGGAACCGTTGCAGTTGTTTCCTGGTCTCCGGAACCGGCCACTCCACCACTGCCTTAGTCTTTTCAGGGTCCGCCTTGTAGTGCCCTTTTCCAAAAATAAACCCCAAAAACGAGACAGAAGAGGCGTGAAAATCACATTTTTCACCTTTAACAAAGAGTTGGTTTTCATAAAGTCTCTGAAGTACCCTCTTGACTTGAGCAACATGTTCTTGCTCGTTCCTGGAATAGATGAGGATGTCGTCCAAATAAACAAACACAAAATCTCCAATAAAATCCCGCAACACATCGTTAATCAGTGCCTGAAAGACTGCGGGAGCATTGGTGAGGCCAAAAGGCATGACTAAATATTCGAAATGTCCCAGGGGTGTTTTGAAGGCTGTCTTCCACTCATCACCCTCTTTAATCCGAACCAGGTGATAAGCGTTACGAAGATCCAGTTTTGTGAATATGGTAGCGGGTTGTAATTGTTCTTGTACGGAGTTGATTAACGGTAGTGGATATTTGTTCTTTATGGTTATAAGGTTCAGACCTCGATAGTCGATGCAGGGACGTAGTGTCTTGTCCTTCTTAGTGACAAAAAAGAACCCTGCCCCCAGCGGGGACGTAGAAGGACGGATAATCCCAGAATCAAGGGATTCCTCAATGTAGGATCTCATGGAGTCACGTTCCGGACCTGACAAATTATAGAGACGGCTAACTGGTAAAGGAGCTCCCGGGAGAAGGTCAATGGGGCAGTCATACGGACGATGAGGTGGAAGAGAAAGAGCTTTACATTTACTGAATACCGGGGCCAGATCATGATATTCAGGAGGTATGCTAGAGAGATCTATATCTTCTGTACCTGGTGTGCTTATGGAAGGATTGGAGATGCCAGAGCGGAGACAGTGTTTTAAACATCGGTCACTCCATCTCTCAACCCTACCGAGTTCCCAATTGAAATGGGGATTGTGATCCCGTAACCAGGGGAAACCAAGAATTAACTGCGTGTTTGGGGAGTCAAATACAAAAAAACTAACCTCTTCATGATGATTTCCTGACGTTATTAAGTGTAGGTTAGTGGTTTTAAATCGAATCTGTGTTAGAGTCTCCCCAGTAACCCCAGCAATGGACACGGGGTCAATTTTAAGGACAGGAAGAGATAGGTCCCTGACCAAATCTTGGCTAATTAAATTTTGTTCTGCACCAGAATCAATAAGTGCAGAAACAGGGAATCGGTTCTGATTGTACTGAATAACTGTGGGTAATGTAAACCTATGAAGAGGAGTAAACAAGGAAGTACCCACCAGTATCTCCTGTTTTACTGGTGGGTATCTTCGTTTCCCCGCACAGGGCAAGTGGCAATAAAGTGCCCCTCTTCACCGCAATACATGCAAAGATTCAAGTTTCTACGCCTTTGTCTCTCAACAGGATTTAAACGTGTACTCCCAATTTGCATGGGTTCAGATTCAGGTGAGTTAGGTTGGGAGCCAGAAGATGGCACCAGAGCACTTCGTGGCTTGTATCTGTCGAATCTGCTGTTGCTGTGGTAACCCCCTGCAGATGACGTTGAATACCCGGAAGTAGAGACCCTCTGGGAGTTGTAGTCCCGTTCACGTCGTCGTTCCCGGAAACGTTCGTCAATTGAGATCGCTAGATTTATTAATGCGTCAAAATTAGGAGGCTCATCTCTTGCTGAGATCTGGTCTTTCACATAGTCGGATAAGGAGTTTAAAAAGGTACCTTGTAATGCCCTGTCGTTCCAGTCAGTTTGCGCCGCTAGGATGCGGAACTCCAGGGCGTGTTCAGCAACAGGACGCCGGCCCTGACGTAACCCCAACATTCTCTTTTCCGCGTTGGGTTGCTGTAGCGGCCTGTCGAAAATCCTGCGAAACTCCTCTAAAAAACTCCTAAACGAGACAAAGTCCAAGTCGTGTTGATGAATGAACGAAGTCGCCCATTGGAGGGCGTTACCTTTCAGTTGGTGCATGAAGTAAGTGATCTTTTTTATGTCCGACGAGTAGAGTTGGGGTGCTCCTCTGAAAGCAAGTTCGCACTGAAGGAGAAAGCCCTCACATTGAGCTGGGTCTCCTGAAAAGAGTTCAGACGGTTTTACTACCAGTTGTTGTGAAAACAGAGGATCATTTTCAGAGCTGATGTTAGATCTTGAAGCTTGTGGAGACGCCGAGGCTGTGGGAGGAGAAGGAGTGAGTCTCTGATTAATAGCATGAACCATACCTCCAAGTTCCTGTAGGTTAGCTTGTGTTTTGAGCTGTTGGCTTAAAACTTGTTTCATCATTTCTTCCAATTTAAAAAAGCTAAGTCTGATCCTCTGGACATTCAAAAAATAAAACAAAACAAAGCAAAAAAAAAAATGTAGAAACGTTTCGTCTTTCGTCCGAAAGACTTCCTCAGTCTGAGTTGCTGTGTTCAGCTCAGTCTTATAAATAGCACCCTCCCACAGTGGATCAACCAGTTGGCTGATGACAGCCTGAAACCAGCTGCTCACATGATCAAGGAGGGCCATCAGCCTAACAATGGATCATTAGCACCCTGATGGTTGTTTGCTATTCACAGAGGGCTGAGTGATACTAGCAATAACAGCATTGTAAGAGGGAGGACAGTTGAACCCGGAGGCCTCCACCCCTGTTTAATGATGGACGGTTTCTTTTCACAAAGATGGCCTCCTTTACTCCTCTCTCAAACCATCGTTCCTCTCTATCAAGGATGTGAACATCTTCATCCTTGAAAGAGTGACCGCTGGCGTGGAGATGAGTGTAGACTGCAGAGTCCTGACCTGATGATGTTGATCTTCTGTGCTGGGCCATCCTTTTGGCCAGTGGCTGTTTAGTTTCCCCGATATAAGACTGATCACAGCCCTCCTGACACTGAACAGCATACACAATATTACTCTGTTTGTGCCGGGGGACTGGATCTTTGGGATGAACCAGTCTTTGCCGTAATGTATTTTGGGGTTTAAAAGCCACTGGGACGTTGTGTTTAGAGAATAAACGTCTCAATGTCTCTGAAACTCCCGCAACATACGGAATGACCACTGGTCTGGGTCTGGGTTCCTTCTTTTCACCTGATGGCTGGCTGGAGTCCTGTTTGGGTTTCTTCTCTGCTTTCAGGAAGGCCCAGTTAGGATATCCACATTTCCCTAGAGCCTGTTTTGTGTGTGATTTCTCCTTCTGTCTGGCTCCTAAGTTAGTGGGGACGCTGTCTGCTCTGTGGTACAGAGTCCTGATGACTCCTAACTTGTGCTCCAGAGGGTGATGGGAGTCGAACTGTAAATACTGGTCTGTGTGGGTGGGTTTGCGGTACACATCAGTTTGCAAATTTCCTCTATCAGAAACTGAGACCTCACAGTCCAAGAAAGCCAACCTGCCACAGGTTGGCTTTCTTGGACTGTGAGGTCTCAGTTTCTGATAGAGGAAATTTGCAAACTGATGTGTACCGCAAACCCACCCACACAGACCAGTATTTACAGTTCGACTCCCATCACCCTCTGGAGCACAAGTTAGGAGTCATCAGGACTCTGTACCACAGAGCAGACAGCGTCCCCACTAACTCAGGAGCCAGACAGAAGGAGAAATCACACACAAAAAAAGCTCTAGAGAAATGTGGATATCCTAACTGGGCCTTCCTGAAAGCAGAGAAGAAACCCAAACAGAACTCCAGCCAACCATCAGGTGAAAAAGAACCAACCCAGACCAGTGGTCATTCCGTATGTTGCGGGAGTTTCAGAGACATTGAGACGTTTATTCTCTAAACACAACGTCCCAGTGGCTTTTAAACCCCAAAATACATTACGGCAAAGACTGGTTCATCCCAAAGATCCAGTCCCCCGGCACAAACAGAGTAATATTGTGTATGCTGTTCAGTGTCAGGAGGGCTGTGATCAGTCTTATATCGGGGAAACTAAACAGCCACTGGCCAAAAGGATGGCCCAGCACAGAAGATCAACATCATCAGGTCAGGACTCTGCAGTCTACACTCATCTCCACGCCAGCGGTCACTCTTTCAAGGATGAAGATGTTCACATCCTTGATAGAGAGGAACAATGGTTTGAGAGAGGAGTAAAGGAGGCCATCTTTGTGAAAAGAAACCGTCCATCATTAAACAGGGGTGGAGGCCTCCGGGTTCAACTGTCTCCCTCTTACAATGCTGTTATTGCTAGTATCACTCAGCCCTCTGTGAATAGCAAACAACCATCAGGGTGCTAACGATCCATCGTTAGGCTGATGGCCCTCCTTGATCATGTGAGCAGCTGGTTTCGGCTGTCATCAGCCAACTGGTTGATCCACTGTGAGAGGGTGCTATTTATAAGACTGAGCTGAACACAGCAACTCAGACTGAGGAAGTCTTTCGGACGAAAGACGAAACGTTTCTACATTTTTTTTTGCTTTGTTTTGTTTTATTTTTTGAATGTCCAGAGGATCAGACTTAGCTTTTTTAGATTTTTCTACCTGGATTATTGAGCATGCATCAGAGTATTTCTTCCAATTGATTCATTCGCCCAGTTTGAGAAGAACTAGCTTGTTCGCTCCTGGTCTCGTTCTGGGTTTTGTTTGGCTGAAGCATTCTGTAATGGTTTCTAGGTAACCCAGTTTGTAACGAGACCCAGAACGACACAAGGCACGAGAGTACAAAAAGAACAGTGTTTATTATTTACAGTGGTTTAAAGTACAACGTGGTTCATCTGGAATCCCTGGAGGAGGAAGGAGGAAGCAGAACGTCAGAAGGAGTAGGCCAGGGGCAGTTGTGAATGTTGGTTTTCAAATGTTTGTTTGTTCTTACAGATGAGGAAGGGAGATGGGTTCCATGAACATCCAATAACTCCAATTGATTCCAGAGGGCAAAGGAGGCAGGCAAGTGGCTGGAGGGCACGGCACGAGGAACAGGATCCAGATCCAAAATCAGACGCGATGACTGTAGGCACATAAGAACAAGGTAAGTCTCTTTGCAATAAACACAAGACTGGCTAGAAGCACGATTTACCATAACAAGAATCAATGCTTCAGCGATGAGTAGTACTCGACTGCAGCCTTAAATAGGAGTGTAGCTCATCAGGTGGATGACCGTCAGCTGAGGGTGATTGGCGGCCATCTTGGAGCTGCAGAGAGTGCCACTCTTACACTAAAGCTTTTCAGAATGCAGGAGTTACAGAAATGAAGCTTTTTGCATTTTTTAGAAAAAACAAACAAACTTGCAATAGACCTTTTACCAGTTGACGTCATCGCGCATGCGCACTCGTATTTTTCCAGAATTTACCGGAAGTCTGGGGTAAGCGCGGGGAGTTACTCTGGTGTTATCAATACTGTACTGCCTTCGTTTGCGATGGGGAAAAAGGACTTCTGTTGTGTTTATAATTGTTCCAGGCAACTTCAACGAGTAAAAGAAGAAGGTGAGACTTGTTCGTTTTACAACGTCCCTCTGGGAAAGTCGAGTAGAGCGACTAAAAGAAGGAAGTACCACCGCCGGCCGGTACAGGCAGGATTTCACCCCGGCACGAAGCATCAACGTGTGTGCGTTTTTTATCTGGCATGGACATTAATGATCCAAGCTCCGTGGATTACGTTCCTACATTACATCTTGGATATGGGAAACAGACAGGGCGGAGAACGATCTCCCGCAGCGGAATGCTACTGGACAGCTGCTAAGCTAGCAGCAGCTAGCTAGTTCGACGAGACCGCGTTGTTCTTCGGTCCGCTGCGTGTGTTGGGGTTTCTGCCTGTTTCGACCTGCGACATGCAAGGAGATTCTTCCTTCGGCCCCACTGAAGAGCAGGTGAGTGGAATGTCAAAACGTTTGATAAGCCAACCGTTAACCGAATCTTCTAAAATCATTAAGCTACCAGTAAATGCATGATTTTTTGAGCCGGGACTTAGTGGCTCCTGGCTGGGTGAAGGTTCAGGCAGCCCCGCGCGCACGGTTCATCTGTAGCCAGGACTTAGTGGCTCCTGGCTGGGTCCAGCCGGTTCTGGACCTCCAGGGCGCACTGGATCAGGTGTAGCCGGGACTTAGTGGCTCCTGGCTGGGTGAAGAGGTTCAGG
>JBBPBX010007448.1:0-26590 GCA_038048925.1 Garcialebias charrua
CCCATCAAGTTCAACTTGTGTTTATTTGTCATATACAGGTTAACACAGAGTTAACAGTACAATGAAGTGCTCAGGATGAGAAGATCCGATTTGACTTGCTAAAAATCAAAACTTAACAAACTATACTAAAAGCATGCAAAGTGAAAAAGTAATTATAATATTCACAAAGTCCTGAAGAGAGACAGTAAACATGGTTGGATATACAGTAATGATGCAGCAGGATGAATTTGAATGAACTACTGTAAGTATTTCAAGCTAGTAATACAGTACAAGCTAACATGCACATAGTTATATATATGTATATACACTACACATAATCAACATTACACAGGTTGTGTGACAGGTTATTGCACAAGTAGTGACATTGAGATTGAATTATTAGTTATTACCAGTTGTTCAGTGTTATTTATTGATCATCACAGCAACTTTTTATTGACAGTACTCGGCTCAATTAGGACCTGATACCTGAAGAGCAGATACGTAAACATCTACCTGCAGACTTCAGGACTACTGTACCCTGACACTACAGTCACACTACTTACTGCTTGTAAGAAAATAAAATGTTCAAAACATTCTGACTTTGTCTTCTTATTATCACCCAAAAAAATGTGTATGTTGATTTAAGACAGGCTTAGAGTTCAGTTTATTTTAGCCAGTTTATTAAAAACAAATTTGATGATGATGTTACATTACTGTAGAAAACATATGAGGCACAAGATTTAAACAGTTTATAGCATTACAGCTTCTGACTTTAAGTCACAGCTTCCTCGACAGCTAATGGAGATTTAAAAACATTAATCAGTCAGACAAAGGTAAGTGATGAAGCAGCTCTTCTGTTCAACCATCCACATGGATCACATGTCCTTCGTCATCAGTGGAGCAACTTGTTTGTATTTGGTGTTTGTATCCGATCTCAGCTCACAAACATCCAGGCTGGACCAGCTGGCTCCCTCCTCATCATCACTACGGTGTCCTGTACAGTGAAAGAAAACATCTCTTATTAAGAGCTGCTATAAACAGTGAGATTCACAAAACCATATAGCAGACATGTGTTGAATATAAAGAGTTTATATTGTCTGATATTTAACTTCAACTCAAGTTTTGTACACAAACTTGAATTAAAATAATTAAATTAAAATAACTTGTGTTTCTAAATCTGCTCTAAATCTCCTGCCTCCTTGTTTGAAACTGAACTGTCAGGTGGCTTTGACTCAAACAGTGGGGCTTCTGGCTGTTCCTCATGGACTGTAAACACTCAGCCCTGACTTCTCCTGCCTCCTTGTTTGAAACTGAACTGTCAGGTGCCTTTGACTCAAACAGTGGGGCTTCTGCTGCTCCTCATGGACTGTAAACACTCAGCCCTGACTTCTCCTGCCTCCTTGTTTGAAACTAAACATTTGTGTTAAATCAGAAATGTACAGACAAAACACGTTTACTCAACAATTTAGCAAGGGTTAACTATGTTAGCTGTGTTAGCCTACATGATGCAGTTTGGTGAACTGAAAACAAATACAGACTTACCTTCAGAGTTATTTATGTAGTTGGAAAAGCGCTACATGATGCAGTTTGGTGAACTGAAAACAAATACAGACTTACCTTCATAGTTATTTATGTAGTTGGACACATAAAGCTTAAATCCTTTGTCTTGTGGGCGCATTAGACAAGGTCTGAATAATTCTGTACACATCATTGACTGTTGGCAAGTCCTGCAGAGATTGTGTGAAGAACGCCATCCTGTGGCTGTGAACCGGAAGTGCGCCATCTGGCCCATGAATGCGGAAGTGTTAGAACGGAAGTCCGTGGCATATAGCCTATTGTATCCATTACCAGGTGCAATGGTGGAAACAGGGGAGGGGTGTAATGGTGGCCTTGGTCACCATAGAATAATATTGGGCCACCCCAATGAGTTGAGGAATCTATACTTTTAAGCAATAAAAACAACTGGAAAGCATAGTTTCCTCAAATGATAGAGGTGGCCTATTTATATAGGGTGGCGAGTCTGGCGACCATAATAATTTTATTTTTATTTTTGGAATGATTTACGGAAATTATTGTTTGAGGCTCTACTGGAATGTATCTCAAATAATAATCTCTCTCCCACCATGAAACGAGGTCTGATTACTCTGATCCCCAAAGCCAACAAAGATCCTTTATCACTAGACAATTGGAGACCCATCACTCTTTTATGTACTGATTATAAAATTTTAGCACTTGTTTATGCCAATCGCTTAAACAGTGGTTTAGGAATGATTATTAACAAATGCCAATCAGCTTTTTTAAAGGGAAGGAATATCCATCATCACACTAGACTTATTTTTGATATGATTGATTATAGTAGGTTTATTGATAGCGATAGTTTTATTTTATTCCTGGATTTCTTTAAGGCCTTTGACTTAGTAGAACATTGCTTTATTATAAAAACTTTAAAACATTTTGGCTTTGGGGAAAAGTTCTGTAATATAGTCAGATTATTTTATACCGATATCAGTAGCTCAGTTTCTCTGGGAACCAGTTTGACCACTAGATTCTCTATGTCAAGAGGAATAAGGCAGGGCTGCCCAATTTCAGAGTCAGAGAGTCAGAGAGAATTTATTGTCATTTGCACCGCATGTAGTACATGTGTTGAAAACGAGATTATGTACACAGGGTCCCAGTTACATCCAACAACAAATGCAAGAGAAAAACAATAATAACATCTAGGATTAACTAAGAGAGACATCAGCTAGTAATACACTAAGCCCTAATGTAGTAGAAAAACATCATTATAAACAGCAGCACGAACATGAGTCATTATGAGCAGATGGTCACAGATGAACGCAGCAACAAGAAACAGATCAGTATCAACATGATGTGACATTTTGCAGTGTTTATTCTTATTATTTATTTATTCATGAGTCTGACAGCCTCAGGGTAGAAGCTGTTCCTCAGTCTAGTGGTTCTACATTTGATGCTCCTCAACCTCCGTCCCGAGGGGAGTGGTGCAAAGAGTGAGTGTGCTGGGTGAGTGAGGTCTTTCATGATGCAGGTGGCTCTTTTTCTGCATCTGGAGGTGTAAATGTCTGTGATGGTGGGGAGACTGACTCCCACAGACTTCTGTGCAGCCTTCACCACTCTCTGTAGAGCTTTCCTCTCTGCAACTGTGCAGCCTCCATGCCACACGTTGATGCTGGAGCACAGGACGCTCTCCACTGCACACCTGTAGAACGAGGTGAGGACTGAGCTTCTCAGACCAGCTCGTCACCTCGTTCTACAGGTGTGCAGTGGAGAGCCTAAATTATTTACACCTATATAACTATTATTTACACCTATATAACTATTATTTACACCTATATAACTATATAATTATTTACACCTAAATTATTTATATTAACAACTCAAATGCTTACCTTACTTATTTTGGAAAATTCACAGTTGCATGGTATAAAAAATTTTGATAAGGAATTTAAGATAAGTCAATTTGCTGACGATACAACAATTTTCCTAAGAGATAAAACTATGGTAGATATCGCGCTAAAATCTATTTTATTGTTTTCAAGAGCATCTGGCCTGTCTCTCAATATTAATAAGTGTGAACTTCTGCCCATCCATTCCAGCTCTGAGACGTCTGTTGCCTCCATTACAGTTAAGTCCGAAGTCAAATATTTGGGGGTTTTGATTTCAAAAAACACTATTAGAAGAGAGGAGGAAAACATTGGAAGATGCTTGGATGGCATGAAGAAATCGTTGAACCGATGGTTAACTAGAGATCTGACTATTTTTGGACGATCTCTTCTTTCTAAAGCCGAAGGAGTGTCCAAATTAATTTATCCATGCCACTCTGATTTTATCTCGGACAAAAATATTAAGAAAGCTAATTCAATAATTTTTCAATTTATCTGGAGGAACAAAACTCACTATTTACGTCAATCTCATCTTGTTAAAGATTATGACAAGGGAGGAATTAGAACACTGGATGTTGAGGCTCTGATTGGTTCATTTAGAATAAATTGGCTTAAGTCTTTTTTGTCTCATTCTAATTCAATGTGGTTCCATATTCCTAATTCTATATTTAAAAACCTTGGGGGCTTAGATCTATTGCTTAAATGTGACTTTGAATTAACCAAGATTCCTATTTCTCTATCAAATTTTCATAAACAAGTTTTGTTTTTTTGGAAAATGATATTTGCACACAATTTTACCCCACATGGATCCGTAGTATGGAATAATAATAATAATAATAATAATAATTGTCTAATCTTGTCATCTGCGTATGTTTCCCATACACAGACGAAATTCGTCTCTGCATTTAACCCAACCACCTACCAGGCGGTGCAGTGAGCAGCCATAGAAGGCGCTCGGGGAGCTGGAGAAATAGGTGTGCACTCATAGACACCCCAAGATGTGTAACAGATCAATATTAATAAATAGAAAATCTATTTTTAAAATGGGTTGGTATGAAAAAGGTATTCTATTTGTCACTGACTTAATGGACAGTAATGGTGTTTTTTTAAATCATAAATATTTTACAAATAAATTTAAGCTGAACTGTTCTGGTAATGAATATCTAAAAGTTTGCAAAGCTATTCCTGTAGCTCTTATTCATCTTATCCAAAACACCTTAAGATATTCAACAGTTACTTCATCGTTACCCAAATTGAAAATTGGAGAATATAGTGTGACTGATAAAAAGTGTGATAATGTTATTCTCGTTACTGCCTTCAAATCGAAAATGTTTAATGATTTCAATAATAGTGTCTTGGTAACAACAAACATGTCTGTAATTGAAAAGGCATTCTCCAAGTATGTCAAATGGCCGGTTTCACCTAAGGTTAAAGAGACTCACTTTAAAATCTCACACAATATTTACCCAGTGGCAGAATTTTTGCACAGAAGATTTAAGTTTGATTCAACATGCTGTACCTTTTGTGAATGTCCAGAAGAATCCCTAAATCATCTCTTTTTTTCCTGTCCTTTTTCTTTTAAACTATGGAGAGACATTAAAAATTGGTTGTCCCTTAAAATTGAAAACATACCAGAGATAACAATCTCCCACAGTATTATACTTTGTTGATGACCTTGTTACATGTACTCAAATATCTGATGTGGTAAACATTGTTTTCTTGCTTGTTAAGTATCATATACACTGCTGTAAATGGAGAGGTTCTACACCTTGTTTTGATTTTTTTCTTAACCAATTTAAACTGTATTACTCCTCACTGAAATATTTGAAATCTGGTTATGCAAAAAAAGTAACGGCCAGTATCTCTAATCTGTTGTTGTTTTAAAATTAGCTTCTTTTTTTACTCATTTGCCTTACTGTTATATATTTGTCAGCAATTATTTTACCCCCACTTTGTATTTTCCTTTTATTTTTTATGTTACAATGTTCTTTGTACCTCAACGAGCCTTTGTACACTGTTTTTCAAATAAAAAAATAAAATAAAATAAAAAGAGTCTGGCGACCATCTTGGATTTTGAAATAGCAACCCAATTTTCAAAAGCAACCTTTCTGACGGCTATATGTAGCCAAACACCAAAATGAAAGTTGGTATCTCACATATTTCAAGTCATCACGCTCACAAAAAGGAAGGATGGTATTTAATTTCTCCTCAAACCTTTGACGATGACATGCAGAATTGCTTCAGTTAGGCTAAAGTTAAAACAATCCATTTTGGTTGCAGCACCAGCTTGAACTTTAAATTCATTACACTCATAAATCACCAAGTCTCTTGTAAAAATTCATTACTAAATATGTAGTGATATTATGATTATTATTATTGTTATAATCATATTAATACAAACCGGATTCCAAAAAAGTTGGGACACTAAACAAATTGTGAATAAAAACTGAATGCAATGATGTGGAGATGGCAAATGTCAATATTTTATTAGTAATAGAACATAGATGACAGATCAAAAGTTTAATATGAGTAAATGTAACATTTTAAAGGAAAAATATGTTGATTCAAAATTTCACAGTGGCAACAAATCCCAAAAAAGTTGGGACAAGTGGTAAATGGAGCTTACTTATGCCCCTTTTCCACTTGCCGGTTCGGGTCGGCCGAGTGTGATGCGGCCGGGGTGAGGATCAGTTCCTCCAAATCCGAGGCCATGGTCTTGAGCCGGAAAAGGGTAGCATGCCCTCTCCGGGTCGGGGAGGAGGTCCTGCCCCAAGTGGAGGAGTTTAAGTATCTCGGGGTCTTGTTCACGAATGAGGGAAAACTGGAGCGTGAGATCGATAGGCGGATAGGTGCAGCGTCCGCAGTGAAGCGGGCGCTGTACCGGTCTGTCGTGGTGAAGAGAGAGCTGAGTCGAAAGGCAAAGCTCTCAATTTACCGATCGATCTACGTTCCCACCCTCATCTATGGTCATGAGCTTTGGGTTGTGACCGAAAGAACGAGATCTCGGATACAAGCGGCTGAAATGAGTTTTCTCCGCAGGGTGTCTGGACTCTCCCTTAGAGATAGGGTGAGAAGCTCAGTCATCCGGGAGGGACTCGGAGTAGAGCCGCTGCTTCTCCACATCGAGAGGAGCCAGTTGAGGTGGCTCGGGCATCTGGTTAGGATGCCTCCTGGACGCCTCCCTGGTGAGGTGTTCCGGGCATGTCCCACCGGGAGGAGACCCAGAGGAAGACCCAGGACACGCTGGAGGGACTATGTTTCTCGGCTGGCCTGGGAACGCCTTGGGATTCCCCCAGAGGAGCTGCTCCAAGTGGCTGGGGAGAGGGAAGTCTGGGCCTCCCTACTTAGGCTGCTACCCCCGCGCCCCGACCCCGGATAAGCGGAAGAAAATTGATGGATGGATGAAAGGTTCGGGTCGGTTATTGCGCAATATATGCGTGCCAGAAGCGAGCTGGATGCATTTTCCACCTCACATATGAGCCGTGCCGCGATTCCGGACTGATTTCAGAGCAGGGTTCAGGCGAGCTGTAAGCGCGCCATCCTTCACGTCATAAACAGGGGCGTAGCCAGAATTTTATGAGGGGCGATTTGTTTAAAAGAAATGTGGACCTTAGAAATAAACACTTCTCAGTAGCTCACTGGAAACGCATTGTTTTTTTTGCTTTTATCCAGACCAAGTGGGTTCGATTCCCACATGGTACAACTTATTCTTTTGTTTTTATTTTAGATTATTTATTCATTCCAGATTAAAAGAACACAAGAAAACTATTTACAAAACAACAAGAAATAAAACAATACATGACATGAAAGGAAGCAGAAGAAGAAAATAATCTTATTATATCTGCCCCTTCTCAAACAAATGTTTTTTTTCAAACACTCGATTCAAACAACTACGTTTGTCTTTTATTGGGGAAAGGTGCATTGTGGGTCTTTTCAGAACAACAACAACAGATCCTCCATCTGAGCTTGTCCTCGCCCGCACCAAACCGAAGCGTAGCTGATCGTATTGTTGGAGCTCGAACATAATAGATATCATGGCAAAAGAAAATAGTTAAGGGAACACTACCTCCACCACGTGTGAGAGAGTAGGATCCTACACCCCGCCCACCGAAGGGCTACAGAAGTGAATGGAGACAGAGCTACATGTGAGCCGATCCGAATTGAACCAGACCGGACCAGACTGATCCGCTCTGCGCCGAGCAAGTGGAAAAGGGGCATTATATCACAAGTACGCAAATGCATGTGTGTTCGCTAATGACCTCAGTGATCACTGCACCATTGCAGCTGTAAGAAATGGGAAGCTACCAAAATTAACACCCACCATCATCTTCAAAAGGGATTTAAAACATTTTTGTGAGCAGGCCTTTCTTCATGACTTAGCCACTTTCAACTGGAGTAGAATTTCATTGATAGATGATGTAGAACTTGCACTGGCTTACTTTTATGAGGGTTTTCAAAACATAATCAACACACATGCTCCATACCGTAAATACAGAATAAAGGGACGTAAAAATCCTTGGTTTTCCCCTGAGATAGGAAATCTGCTCAAAGAAAGAGATGCTGCCTGGGCTAAGGCCAGAAAATCAAAAAACGATCATGACTGGCTCAGTTTCCGGCAGCTTAGGAACAAATGCACAACCCTAATTAGAAATGCAAAATCAAATTACTACCTGGACGAATCCACCAAAAATCTAAATGATCCAAAAAGGTTTTGGCAAACAGTAAAATCAAATTCTGGTCAGACAACATCCACTGATTTACCCAGCTCCATCATGACCAGCACAGGTATTCTGTCAGACAAATTATCAATTCTGAACTGTTTTAATGAACACTTTATATCCTCTGGCTCCCTGTTTGAATCTACACATCCTGAAATGTTATCTGCTGACCAAACTGATGCAAATCCACCCCCAGCTCCACATGTGCTGGACAAACAGGTCACAAATCGCTTTGACTTCGAATCAGTATCTCCCGCTGAAGTTCTAAATGCTCTAAAAACTCTCGACACACGCAAAGCAGCAGGACCTGACAACATAGAACCACTTTTCCTAAAACTAGCTGCAGATTTCATTGCTGAACCTCTTTCCCATATTTTCAATCTCAGTCTCAACACAAATAAAATACCCAAAATCTGGAAATCAGCTTTTGTTCTCCCTCTGCTAAAAGGGGGTGAACCAACAAATGTCAACAACTACAGACCAATTTCTTTTTTTTTTTTTATTTTTTTTTTTTTTCCATTTATAGATGGCCTCCCTTCACACCTTATAGCCATCCTCTCACTCCAATATGTATTTTTTTTTTTTTTAATAGAGAGAAAGAAAGAAAAGAGAAAGTGAGACAACAAAACAAAACAACAAAACAACAATTGTCCACAGAAAGAGCACAAGGCAAACACACCAAACCTCCGTCCACAATCCTGCAAAGCACATGACAGAACACAACAACGAAACATACAAGCATAAAGACTGATAATATTCATGACCTTGCAAATATTTCTATAAATACACATACCCATACCTACAAATATATATACAATATACATACATATATATTTATATTCATTTATATACCCATCTACATACATCTACTATACATCCCTGCATCCATTTGTGTGTGGTTGTGAGCATGCATAAGTGAATGAGGTTCCTCCAATAGAACATTTAGTAGCAACTGTGAAGCATCAGAGACCCGTCCCCCCAAAGCCCGAGACAGACGAAGGGGCGATCAAAGCCCAAGACCCCAGGAAGGACCCCGAGCCCAGAGTCCCCAGGACCACCCGAACAGGACGAGCCACTCGTCCACTCCCCAGATCCGACCAAGTGGAAGAACCGGACGAACCCCACCAGGGACCACACACAATGACCCCCCGGGTACAGACCAATTTCTAAATTATGCATTCTTTCTAAACTGTTTGAAAGACTTGTCTGTGATCAGCTAACTGATTTCCTACAATCAAACCATATTCTATCACAATTCCAGTCAGGATTCAGAAAACAACACAGCACCGTCACTACAGTTCTCAAAGTATTAAATGACATCATACATGCCCTGGACTGCAAACAATTCTGTGTTGCCCTATTTATAGACCTGTCCAAGGCATTTGATACAGTTGATCATAGACTATTGACAAACATCCTGGAACACTCTGGTCTATCAAAACTTGCAGTCTCCTGGTTCACCAACTACCTAACTGACAGAACGCAGTCTGTTCATGTAGCCGGATCCTCCTCTACATTCTTAGATGTTGTGAAAGGGGTGCCACAGGGTTCTGTCTTGGGTCCCATTCTTTTCTCCCTATACATCAACGATCTTTGCAGTGATCTGTCAAATGCTTCCCACCATTATTACGCAGATGACACCATCATCTATTGCTGTTCTTCCTCCCTCAGCCAAGCTTTCACCTCTCTTCAGGATGCTTTTAATATTATTCAGTCACGGCTGCAAAAACTTAGACTGGTCCTAAATGCCGACAAAAGCAAGTTCATGGTTCTTGCCAACAGAAAGCTGCAACCAGAGAACCCACCTCAAATTGGAACCCAAGAGGGAAAACAAATAGAAATGGTCTCCACCTACAAATATCTAGGTTTCAACATTGACACTGAACTGTCTTTTAAAACCCACATCTCCAAAATGGCCACTAAACTCAAACTGAAGCTAGGTTTCTTCTTCAGAAACAAATCCTGCTTCTCATGCAAAGCCAGGAGAACATTAGTAGCTGCAACATTCATGCCAATACTAGATTATGGTGACGTGCTGTACATGAGTGCTGCATCAAAATACCTACAGTCCTTAGACTCCATTTACCACGGTGCCCTTCGGTTCATTACTGACTCCAGTTATCGCACTCATCACTGTGAGCTTTACGTAAAATCTGGCTGGTCATCTCTCAGCACTCGCAGATACACTCACTGGATATCCTTCATCTACAAGACCCTCCTAAACCTAGTCCCGTCATACCTCACCTCCTTAATACAAACATCACACAGTCATTACTCCCTGCGCTCTAACGATTTAGTCCTCCTGTCAGTTCCTCCTGTCAGAACTGAACTAGGAAAAAGAGCGTTCAGCTTCGCCGTCCCCTCAGCCTGGAACAACTTACAGAAAGATCTGAAACTATCAACATTCATCTCTCCTGGATCCTTTATGTCAACCGTAGTAGAAAATGTCATCAAGAAACTTGACCATTGCAGATGTTTCTAACCACTACTTATCCAATATACATGTCATTGTTGGGTTTTTTTGTCTGCTTGTTTTGTATATAATGTATATAGAAATCTGTCATATCCTGTTGGTTTTGAACTGTCAACATCTGTTTACTGTGATTGTAGTTTTCTTTATTTTCTTTTTGATAAGTGCAAATGCCTATTGCCAATGTGACGTGTGCTGCTGACCACTTGACCAGGTCACCCTTGTAAAAGAGATCTCGATCTCAACGGGCTCTACCTGGTTAAATAAAGGTGATTGATTGATTGATTGATTGATTGATTATATAGCGCTTTCCAACCTCCTATGCGGGGCCCAAATTGCTTCAGTAGCAATAAGTGGCTGGAAAAAGGAAATTGAGCATATAACAAACAGCTGAAAGACCAATTAACACTAATTAGGTCAATTGACAACATGTTTGGGTATAAAAGAGCTTCTCAGAGTGTCAGTGTCTCTCAGAAGACAAGATGGTAAGAGGATCACCAATTCCACCATTGTTGCACAGAAAGATAGTGCAGCAATACCAGAATGGTGTTACCCAGCGTAAAATAGCAAAGACTTTTAAGTTATCATCATCAACCGTGCATAACATCATCAAAAGATTCAGAGAATCTGGAACAATCGCTGTGCGTAAGGGTCAAGGCCGTAAAACTCTACTGGATGCTCGTGATCTCCGGGCCCTTAAACGTCACTGCACCTCAAACAGGAATGCCACTGTCAAGGAAATAACAGAATGGGCTCAGGAATACTTCCAGAAAGCATTGTCAGTGAACACAATCCACCGTGCCATCCGCCGTTGCCAGCTGAAACTCTACAGTGCAAAGAGGAAGCCATTTCTAAGCAAGCTCCACAAGCTCAGACGTTTGCACTGGGCCAGGGGTCATTTAAAATGGAGTGTGGCAAAATGGAAGACTGTTCTGTGGTCAGATGAGTCACGATTTGAAGTTCTTTATGGAACACTGGGACGCCATGTCATCCGGACCAGAGAGGACAAGGATAGCCCAAGTTGTTATCAACGCTCCGTTCAGAAGCCTGCATCACTGATGGTATGGGGTTGCATGAGCGCTTGTGGCATGGGCAGCTTGCATGTCTGGAAAGGCACCATTAATGCAGAGAACTATGTTCAGGTTCTAGAACAACATATGCTCCATCTAGACGTCATCTCTTTCAGGGAAGACCCTGCATTTTTCAACAAGATAATGCCAGACCACATTCTGCAGCAATCACAACATCATGGCTACGTAGGAGAAGGATCCGGTACTGAAATGTCCAGCCTGCAGTCCAGATCTTTCACCTATAGAGAACATTTGGTGCATCATAAAGAGGAAGGTGCGACAAAGAAGGCCCAAGACGATTGAACAGTTAGAGGCCTGTATTAGACATGAATGGGAGAGCATTCCTATTTCTAAACTTGAGAAACTGGTCTCCTCTGTCCCCAGACGTCTGTTGAGTGTTGTAAGAAGAAGGGGGGATGCCACACAGTGGTAAAAATGGACTTGTCCCAACTTTTTTGGGATTTGTTGACGCCATGAAATTTTGAAACAACATATTTTTCCCTTAAAATGATACATTCTCTCAGTTTAAACTTTTGATCTGTGATTTGTGTTCTATTCTGAATAAAATATTAGATGTTGGCACCTCCACATCATTGCATTCAGTTTTTATTCACAATTTGTTTAGTGTCCCAACTTTTTTGGAATCCGGTTTGAAGATCCACAACTTCTCCTCCTCCACCATAACCCTCAGCACTGGCTCTCCTCAGGGATGTGTGCTGAGCCCCCTTCTGTTCACTCTGCTCACATATGATTGTACAGCCACACTTCCAGGCTGTCATATTGTTAAGTTTGCAGATGATACAGCGGTGGTGGGATGCATCACAAACAATGATGAGTCCAGCTACAGACAGGAGGTGGAACACCTGGAGAGCTGGTGCAAAGAGAATAATCTTCACATGAATGTGAAGAAGACAAAGGAGATGATTGTGGACTTCAGAAGGAACAAACACACCCACGCCCCACTGAAAATAGGTGGGTCTGCAGTGGAAGTGGTCTCCAGCTACAAATACTTGGGTGTACACATGAATGATAACCTCAGCTGGAGCAACAACACCACCAGCCTGATCAAGAAAGGTCATCAGAGACTCTACTTCCTCAGACGGCTGAGACGAGCTGGTCTGAGCAGCCCAGTCCTCACCTCCTTCTACAGGTGTGCAGTGGAGAGCATCCTGTGCTCCAGCATCAACGTGTGGCATGGAGGCTGCACAGTTGAAGAGAGGAAAGCTCTGCAGAGAGTGGTGAAGGCTGCACAGAAGTCTGTTGGAGTCAGTCTCCCCACAATCACAGACATTTATACCTCCAGATGCAGGAAAAGAGCCACCTGCATCATGAAAGACCTCACTCATCCAGCACACTCACTCTTTGCCCCACTCCCCTCAGGACGGAGGTTGAGGAGCATCAAGTGTAGAACCACTAGACCACTGGTTCTTAACCTGGGTTCGATCGAACCCCAGGGGTTCGATGAGCTTGTCTCAGGGGTTCGGTGGAGTCTCTGCCCCGGATGTAAAGACACACTTGTGTAAACACCGTTGTGACCGGTGTTGCCAAATAGAGTCCCACCCGCCCAAAGCACTCTCTATCCGCAAAAGTCAGAAGGAAAATCGCGGTGAACCGCCCAATCTGGCAACACACGATTCAGTGCAGTGATGCGGAAATATAACGCGCGCATGAAGTCAATGGCTGTACGTCGTGTGTTTACAAACTACGGTAAATATGTCGGGCAAAAAAAGAAAGTGGTTGGACATGGATTCACTTGTGTCACGGAACGGGATGGGAGTCAGCGTCCTATCTGCATGATATGCAACACGAAGTTGAGCAACTAGTCTGGCGCCGGCAAAACTGAAGGAACACTTCATGAAGATGCACAGACGGAGAATACAAGAACACAACGCCTGCTGAATTCAAGGTGAACGAGCCAGATATGATGTTGTTTCTATGCTAATTTTAGCTTTTTAAGCTAATTCCACATTTAATGCTCTTATTAAAAAAAATGTCATCCTAATTCAGCAAAAATGTGCTCTCTCAACTTCATTCTGGTGATGCTTCTTTCTGCTATTTTAGCTACTTTTCAGCTGAATCTTTTTTCTAATTTTAGATTTTCTTCAGATAATTTCCACATTTTTGTGCTCATTTCTGCTTCTTTCAGCCTAATTGGGCAAATATATTCTTTTTGCTTTCTTCTGCTAATTTAAGCTTATTCTACCTTTTCAGCAACATGTTTTAGTACTCTTTTTCTGGTTTAAGGTCAATTAAAAATTTTGTGGTAATTTCTGACACTTTCAACCTAATAATTACCTTTTTTTGTTAATTTCAAGGTGAAACGAGCCAGATATGATGAAAGGGCCACTCTGCCTGCTCTTGGATTTGTACCTGTTAGCAAACCGATCCTCGCAGCATCGTACGAAGTTGCTTATTTGATCGCAAAGCAGGGTAAGCCACACTCCATCGGTGAATCTCTCATAAAACCAGCTGCATTAAAGATGGCAAATCTGCTACTCGGAACAGCAGCTGAAGATAAATTATCCCAAATTCCTCTTTGATGATTAAAAATTGTACAAAAATATTTTTGGGGGATGAAACTCTTATTGGGCCAGAATAAAGTTGTTGTGAGTTCATGCACTGTGTTGCTTTTGTTCTTTGAGCAAGGTGATGTTGTAGAATTTGGAAAAAAAATCATATTTTATATATTAAAAAAGAGGGGTTCGGTGAGTGGCCATATGAAACTTGAGGGTTCGGTAGCTCAAAAAAGGTTAAGAACCACTGCACTAGACTGAGGAACAGCTTCTACCCTGAGGCTGTTAGACTCATGAATAAATAAAAATAAAATAAAAAATAAACACTGCAAAATATCACATCATACTGATGCTGATCTGTTTTCTTGTTGCTGTATTCATCTGTGTTCATCTGTGACCATCTGCTCATACAAACTCATGTTCGTGCTGCTGTTTATTCCCACTATATTAGGCTTAGTGTATTACTAGTTGATGTTTTTCTTAGTTAATTCTAGATGTTATTACTGTTTTTCTCTTTCATTTGTTGTTGGATGTAACTGGGACCTCGTGTACATAATCTCGTTTTCATCACATGTACCACATGCGGTGCAAATGACAATAAAGACTCTCTGACTCTGACTCTGATTAAATGGAGATTTCTGCAAGGGCAAGGGTAGACCTTGTTCAGTTCTTCTGGCTCACACTCAGCTGTTATGGAGATCAAAGCTGCACAGAATCCACCATCTTCTGTCGGAATAGCTCTGCTGCCCTGCAGAGGAGCTGAGGGAAACCTGTATCCATGGTTACTACTACATCTGAATCACGAGCGAACACCAACCACTGGTCCACATTCATACAAGTCCACAACATAAATGTTCAGCCTCCGTTTCAACATTTCATCTTTTGTCTCATCTAGTTCCTTTAACTTGGCAATATCCAACTTTCTTTTAATTTAGTTCCATCACTTCTAAAAAAAGGATATAAAAAAACAGTAAAGTTTTTTTGTTACAGTGTTGTTCATTTACATAACACTTCAAAAATATTCAATCGTTGAGGATGCTGATCAATGAAGCACTTGAGATCAGGTTTTGTTCTTCCAGTGAATCCATCTGAAGGTGTACAACACAGGCATGCATGTTCTGGTTTAAATTTCTCCTTGTATTCTTTAAGCTAAACACCTATTTGCTGAAGCTGTATAAGGAGCACAGGTCAGAACTGCAGGCAGCTCACTCCCGTCTTCTTCTTCAGGGTCTCTACAGTGAATCAACCTCCTCCATCTCTGTCCTCTGCATCTTCTGTCCTCACTCCAACTACCTCCATGTCCTCTCTAACATCAATTATCAGGTGATCTAGAACTCGAGGAGTGGATGTTTATTTTCAGTTGATGATGGAGGAGTTGGAGGAGGAAGATCTGGTATTTGTTAAGTAGTTGTAAAATGAGGTCAATGTACTGCAGCTGCTTTCCTGCAAAGATTCGTTCACAAAGTTTTGTCTAATCACACAACACCTGGTGCATGCCCCTGCAAGAACAAAAGCTCTGCTAGAGGCTCGTACAAAGAATAGATTCTTGGAGGTAGTGCAAGAACAAAAAGACACAGTTTTCGTCACGCAACCATGTCAGAGAGAACGAATTTGAGTACGTCTGATGGCGTATACAGGTCCTTCTAAAAAAATATTGTGATAAAAGTCAGTATTTTCCATAATGTAATGATGGGGCGGCCGTGGCGTAGTGGTAATGGCAGTCGTCCCCCGATCGGAAGGTTGGCGGTTCGAATCCCGGTTCCCCACACCATGTGTCATTGTGTCCTTGGGCAAGACACTTAACCCCGAGTTGCTCCCGGTAGGACTGGATGGCGCCTTGCATGGCAGTCTGCCGCTACCGGTGTATGAATGTGTGTATGAATGGGTGGATGGTTGGTATTGTAAAGCGCTTTGGGGCCCCTCATAGGGGGCTGAAAAGCACTATATAAATAAGCTCCATTTACCTTTTACCATAAAAATGAAAGTTCAATATATTTTAGATTCATTGCACACAAACTGAAATATTTCAGGTCTTTTATTGTTTTAATACTGATGATTTTGGCATACAGCTCATGAAAACCCAAAATTCCTGGCTCAAAAAATTAGCATATTTCATCCGACCAATAAAAGAAAAGTGTTTTTAATACAAAAAAAGTCAACCTTCAAATAATTATGTTCAGTTAGGCACTCAATACAGGTAGTCCCCGACTTACGAGCGCTCTTACTTACGAGGTCCCGGACTTACGAGTATGCATCTCATTAAAAAAAAAAAAAAAATTATTTATAAATAAATACATGTACAGTACTGTACAGTCACCAAGCACTTAGCCTATCCTAACACAGTTTTTAAAGATGAAGGAGTCAGTTGAATTGTCTCCCTCCTCCCTGCAGGCTCCATTCCCATAAAGGGAGCTAGCTCCCTTTATGTGAAAGGGAGACAATTCAACTTATTCCTTCATCTTTAAAAACTGTGTTAGGATAGGCTAAGTGCTTGGTGACTGTCCAGTACTGTACATGTATTCATTTATATAAAATTTAAAAAAGTAAAAAAAAAAAGTTTTTTTTTTTTTTACTATGTGATCCTACTTACAAATTTTTGACATACGAGCGCCCCCTAGGGACGGAACTCGCTCGTAAGTCGGGGATTACCTGTACTTGGTCGGGAATCCTTTAGCAGAAATGACTGCTTCAATGCAGCGTGGCATGGAGGCAATCAGCCTGTGGCACTGCTGAGGTGTTCTGGAGGCCCAGGATGCTTCGATAGCGGCCTTAAGAGTGTTGGGTCTTGCATCTCTCAACTTTCTCTTCACAATATCCCACAGATTCTCTATGGGGTTCAGGTCAGGAGAGTTGGCAGGCCAATTGAGCACAGTAATACCATGGTCAGTAAACCATTTACCAGTGGTTTTGGCACTGTGAGCAGGTGCCAGGTCGTGCTGAAAAATGAAATCTTCATCTCCATAAAGCTTTTCAGCAGATGGAAGCATGAAGTGCTCCAAAATCTCCTGATAGCTAGCTGCATTGACCCTGCCCTTGATAAAACACAGTGGACCAACACCAGCAGCTGACATGGCACCCCAGACCATCACTGACTGTGGGTACTTGACACTGGACTTCTGGCATTTCCTTCTCCCCAGTCTTCCTCCAGACTCTGGCACCTTGATTTCCGAATGACATGCAAACTTTGCTTTCATCTGAAAAAAGTACTTTGGACCACTGAGCAACAGTCCAGTGCTGCTTCTCTGTAGCCCAGGTCAGGCGCTTCTGCCGCTGTTTCTGGTTCAAAAGTGGCTTGACCTGGGGAATGCGGCACCTGTAGCCCATTTCCTGCACACGCCTGTGCACGGTGGCTCTGGAATCGGCCCTTCTCCACAATCTTCCTCAGGGTCCGGTCACCTCTTCTCGTTGTGCAGCGTTTTCTGCCACACTTTTCCCTTCCCACAGACTTCCCACTGAGGTGCCATCTGTAACTGGGTACTAGACTTCTTAACAAACAGACCACAGTCCGTGAAGATCCACAACTTCTCCTCCTCCACCATCACCCTCAGCACTGGCTCTCCTCAAGGATGTGTGCTGAGCCCTCTTCTGTTCACTCTGCTCACATATGATTGTACAGCCACACATCCAGGCTGTCATATTGTTAAGTTTGCAGATGATACAGCTGTGGTGGGATGCATCACAGATAATGATGAATCCAGCTACAGACAGGAGGTGGAACATCTGGAGAGCTGGTGCAAAGAGAACAACCTTCACATGAATGTGAAGAAGACGAAGGAGATGATTGTGGACTTCAGAAGGAACAAACACACCCACACCCCACTGTATATAGGTGGATCTGCGGTGGAGGTGGTCTCCAGCTACAAGTACCTGGGTGTACACTTGAATGATAACCTCAGCTGGAGCAACAACACCACCAGCCTGATCAAGAAAGGTCATCAGAGACTCTACTTCCTCAGACGGCTGAGACGAGCTGGTCTGAGAAGCTCAGTCCTCACCTCGTTCTACAGGTGTGCAGTGGAGAGCGTCCTGTGCTCCAGCATCAACGTGTGGCATGGAGGCTGCACAGTTGCAGAGAGGAAAGCTCTACAGAGAGTGGTGAAGGCTGCACAGAAGTCTGTTGGAGTCAGTCTCCCCACCATCACAGACATTTACACCTCCAGATGCAGGAAAAGAGCCACCTGCATCATGAAAGACCTCACTCACCCAGCACACTCACTCTTTGCCCCACTCCCCTCAGGACGGAGGTTGAGGAGCATCAAATGTAGAACCACTAGACTGAGGAACAGCTTCTACCCTGAGGCTGTTAGACTCATGAATAAATAAATAATAAGAATAAACACTGCAAAATGTCACATCATGTTGATACTGATCTGTTTCTTGTTGCTGCGTTCATCTGTGACCATCTGCTCATAATGACTCATGTTCGTGCTGCTGTTTATAATGATGTTTTTCTACTACATTAGGGCTTAGTGTATTACTAGCTGATGTCTCTCTTAGTTAATCCTAGATGTTATTATTGTTTTTCTCTTGCATTTGTTGTTGGATGTAACTGGGACCCTGTGTACATAATCTCGTTTTCAACACATGTACTACATGCGGTGCAAATGACAATAAATTCTCTCTGACTCTGACTCTGATACAGCACTCTGGGAACAGCCTATTCGTTCAGAAGTTTCTTTCTGTGTCTTACCCTTTTGCTTGAAGGTGTCAGTGATGGCCTTCTGGACAGCAGTCAGGTCGGCAGTCTTACCCATGATTGCCGTTTTGAGTAATCAAAACAGCAATTTTGAGTTTCCATATCTGATTGTCTGGCGGTGCGATTTAATTATTGCTGCGGCTTTCCGTGCGTACGTCCCTCTTAGGATTGTGCGCGCGCCAATAGCACTGTTTTGTACCTTGGTGCAAATATGCCAATAAAGATATATTCTATTCTATTCTATTCTAATGAACCAGGCTGGGAGTTTTTAAAAGCCTCAGGAATCTTTTGCAGGTGTTTAGAGTTAATTCGTTGATTCAGATGATTTGGTTAATAGCTCGTTTCGAGAACCTTTTCATGATATGCAAATTTTTTGAGACAGGAATTTTGAGTTTTCATGAGTTGTATGCCAAAATCATCAGCATTAAAACAATTAAAGACCTGAAATATTTCAGTTGGTGTGCAATGAATCTAAAATATATGAAAGTTTCATTTTTATCATTACATTATGGAAAATACTGACCTTTATCGCAATATGCTAATTTTTTGAGAAGGTCCTGTAAATCTGTCTTTAAGCTTGATGAGGTTAAAAACTCCCCCAGTTCTGCCCCACACTTTCCCCAAACACAAGTTTGCCATGCCATCACAAATATTTGTACCTGTGGCAGGAGAAGAGCTGCTTTGCCACTTGGATGGTGATGTCACACTGTTCTCTCCTTTGGTACAGATCCAGCAAATCAGCACCGAGGCCAGAGGCCTGATCAGGAACAGCAGCACCTGGACACAAAGACGAGATGAATGATGTGGAAGAACCGGAAAGTGTCAAAGGCTTTGGGTGCACTACAATCTGCAGAGCCTCAATTGTCTGAATGTAATAGAAAAACAGCACTGATTCAGCTTTATGAACTAAAAACAGCAAGACTACTGCATATGGCACATTATACCAAAGGCTACACAGAAGTCTGTTGGAGTCAGTCTCCCCACTATCACAGACATTTACACCTCCAGATGCAGGAAAAGAGCCACCTGCATCATGAAAGACCTCACTCATCCAGCACACTCACTCTTTGCCCCACTCCCCTCAGGACGGAGGTTGAGGAGCATCAAGTGTAGAACCACTAGACTGAGGAACAGCTTCTACCCTGAGGCTGTTAGACTCATGAATAAATAAAATAATAAAAAATAAACACTGCAAAATATCACATCATGCTGATGCTGATCTGTTTTCTTGTTGCTGTGTTCATCTGTGACCATCTGCTCATACAAACTCATGTTCGTGCTGCTGTTTATTCCCACTATATTAGGCTTAGTGTATTACTAGTTGATGTTTTTCTTAGTTAGTTCTAGATGTTATTACTGTTTTTCTCTTTCATTGTTGTTGGATGTAACTGGGACCTTGTGTACAGTGGCGCAAATGGCCACTATGCAGGTGATGCAAGGCATAGGGGCGCTGCACTACAGGGGGCGCCAAAACCGTCTCTATAAAAAATGTTTTTCTAGCAGGCATTTTCTTTAACTGCATGAAATGACAATAACAGGGGAACAGCACTGATTAGGCGCCCCCCTGCTCCCTCACCTCCCTCCTCCTATCTCTCTGCTCTCCCTTCACACACAGGTGCTGTGAACACGCGCCCCTAAGAGAACGCACACAGGCACGTTATTTATTAATTAATTTTTTCACTCGTGCACTTGACTTTGGAGCGGCAGAAAAAAAACTATCCAGGGCGCAAAACAGAAAAAGGGAGAAGAAAGTTGTTAGCAGGATGGAAAAAAAGCCTTTCAATGTGGTTAAAAGATAAGATAAAGAAAGATAAGGTAAATACAGTCAGTGTATGAGCAGGACAGGAGGGTTGTAAAATATGCAGGTTAGCTAAAGCTAGCCTAATAGGAATTGTCCCATATTTGGCTGTTAAATAAATGTTGCCTCCCCTATAGACGTGATTTGTTTAATATTTTTATGAATATTTGATACATGTCACACACATCCACACACTAAAGGGCGAGATACACTCGAGCGTCCTCACGATACGCCAATACGCAGCGTACGTACGCTGTGGCAAAAGCGTAGCCCCGCGTAGCCCCTCAGGGCAAGTACGCGCAAAAGTATTTTTTTACTACGCATACGCGATTCGCATACGCGATGCGCGGTGTCTGACCTAAACTTCCCCGGCGCCGGACTGTTTTGTATGTTACACAAATGAAATAAATTCCTCTTTTTTATCGCTGATCGGGCCTTTTCTTTTGTTTTTTTGCCTAAAGTCAAGTAACCGCTTCTTCCTCCGTTCACTCGATGAATGAAATGAATGAATTCAGGTCCTACCTGGGTGCGCGATGTTTTATATATTCCCTGGTGGGCTGTGGGCTGCAGGAAAAGCACTCCCTGTTATTATTTTTATTTCTGAGAGAACTTTTTATAACATATATAGTAGAAAGACCGTATCAGAACACCGCAGAAGTCTGAGCGAGCTGCTCATGATAGGTTTCACTTTGAGCTGACTGAAATCTGTCAATCATTTCAGTAGGCGTGTCAAAGTGACCAATCAGCGAGCTCAGTTGAGTCCTCTCCGTGCTCAGCTGCTCATATTACAACAAGGAGAACGCGAGCGTTTGAAAGCTGATAGTTTCTGAAAGTATAGAAGCGAAAACATACGCACAAAATATGCGCGCATACGCGCGTATACGGAGTCTGCTTCAGTGTATCTCGGCCTTTAGTGTAAGAATGACCTAAACAAAACTCAGGAAAGATTAACACAGGAAAGCTAAACTGTTGTGGCGGCAGTTCCCAGCTATGTTCCAATGCAATGCTGCAATTTATTCACTCATATGTACATTTATTATTATTGATTCTTTAATTAAAGATGAGTTGTACAAGTTTATGTGTGTATCAGACAAATTAGTCCTCAGTGTCACTATAGCCCTTAGACTCAAAAAGGTTGGTGACCCATGTTACCAACCTTTTTGGCAGAGGGACACTTGAGTTTAAATGTCTTATTTAATATCACTACAGTGGTGTGTGTTGTGATGTATCTGGTAAGTCAGATCAGATGAAATGTCCAGTCAGTAACTGTTATCCAACAAGGAGATCATTTAAATTAAAGTTTCATTTCTATTGTGGTTTGACTGCTGTATTTTTAAACCTACTTAACACAAAATTAATGTCATTCAGCTGTGAGGATGGAGAGAAGGAAGAAAAGATGACAGAGGAATCAGGACAGACTGGGGAAGGCAACAGGTTGGTCTAATGCAGTGAGGGAACAGCTACTTAAGCCCAAGCAATAACATGTAAACATAAATTTTAAAAACGGTACTAAGATCTGTAATTTTTACAACTAATGCTTTTTTGACCATATAGTGCAGAATGCCACAGACAAAGGGTGAAGGAGACAGACACGAGGTCAGTGATAGAGGAGACAAGTGATGACATCAGGTAGGAATAATTACATTAGGGAGGCAACAAAAACCTATACTGTATACCATGATGGTTTGAATTTCTGATGACCATCTTTCATTGTCTTCTTTCACGGAAAGTAACAGTTTAAATGTCATAAATGTTAAAACACTGACATGGACTCCAGGCTGTTAAGATTTCATATTTTCGCTACATAAAATATTGAGCACTGATTACCACTATTGTTATATATTTTTACTTTATTAAACTTCTTATTTGTTTATCATTGAAATGATCACCTGATATAATATGTAACATAAAAAAACTCTGTAATATTACTACTGTATTTTCTAAGTGCATGACTAATGCCTGGTACCCACTGCACTACTCGAAACGCGCCTGCCGCCCCCTTTTGGCCGCTGGTCACGGTCCCACTGAACCACTGAACACCGTCTGATGACGTACACTAGGGGGTAGCAGAGGGAGGGGTCTCTGGCTTGTTTTCCGGGTTCAGTTGTTGTTTTAACTGCACCTCCGACGGTCTTCGATGAGATTAAAACTTTTTTTTATGTTTGGGGTGATCTACACTGGAGAGGACAGCAGCCTGTCAGCAGCAACTGTAAAAATGCCACGTTTCTTACCGGAGTTTGGTTCCAATTCCTGGAGGCTGGATCCGGTGAGTTTAAAAAGTCCGAAAAAAGTCCCGTTGTGGTTGTGTAATCAGATAGCGAGGCTCTCCCGACTGTTTGCCGGATGCGTCGAGCCGCCAGAGATCAACATTTGGGACGTCTGCGGCTCGACGGCGACGCGCGCGTGCGTGTACAGGCTGCCCCCGCGCCGCTTCGATCACTTGAATCGCGCCGCTTCCTTGTTCGCCGTGACTCCACGCGTCTCCTCCATAAACTTTGAATGTAAACCGGCCGCTTCGGCCGCTCGACAAAGGGGGCAGTGGGTACTAGGCATAAGGGAGGAAAGCTGTATGAGGCGGCAGGTAAAAGGAGCAGGGGGGTGGGGGTGGGGGGGCGCCGTTGGTGTTTTCGCATCCACCTCAAAAATATGTAGTTGCGCCCCTGCTTGTGTACATAATCTCGTTTTCATCACATGTACCACATGCGGTGCAAATGACAATAAAGACTCTCTGACTCTGACTCTGATACACTCATTAACAAACTATTATGCAGAAACAACAATGTATAGCGACGGCTTGGACAAGCAAATAGCTTATTCAACCTTTGTCCTTGAATTTGTGACCTTGAAGCTGTGGTGACAAATAGTGTATGGGACACTCCGTCTAGTGATGGTGCATGTGTGTATGAAGTTTCATTAAATTATCTTGAGAGGAACAGAAGTTGTGCTGCACAGTGGCACAGTTGGTGGAGTTGCCGCCTCTCAGCAAGGTCGCCAGTTCAAATCCCTGCCCGGGACCTTTCTGGCTGGAGTTTGCATGTTCTGTCCGTACATGCATTGGTTTTCTCCTGGTACTCCAGTTTCCTCCCACAGATCAAAAACATGCATGTTAGACTGATTGGTAACTTTAAATTGTCTCTAGGTGAGAAAGTGAGTTTGTCTCGTTTGTCTCCATGTGTCCCTGTGATGGACTGGAGACCTGTCCAGCATGTCCCCCTCTTCTCATACAGTGACTGCTGGATGTGGGCACCAGTGACCCCCGTGACCCATAAAGGTAGAAGCGGGTAAAAGATAAAGGATAGATCAGAAGTTTTGGGCAGGACAAGAGGACAGACGGAGACTGTGCCATAATACATAAAAATAAACCTGCATCAAGAAAAAGTTGTTCTAATCTTGAATTTCAAACCAATCCTTTTAGCATTTTCTTGTAGGGCTTGTGTAATATCTTGAAGCACTGGTTGAGTGTCTGCCAGTAGGACTATATCGTCTGCAAAAATCTAGATCCATTAAGTTCTCATTTGTCGTCCATTTTATTCAAAAATTTGGTTTGCACATGGCTATTCTCATTACATAGTCTATGGCGAGGAGGAACAAGAATGGAGATAGTGGGCAACCCTGTCCTACTCCAGTGAGTATTTCAAAGTAATCTGTGGTGCCTGCTTCTACCTTCACACAGCAGCTGGCGCCATCATACAAATTTTGGAAGATCTCGATATACATCTCGGGTATACCATAGCTTCGCACGATGTCCCACAAGCTTATCCTGTGTATGCTGTCAAATGCTTTTTGGAAATTGATGAAATTTATAGCTATAGGTTTTTGGAATTGCCTTCAACTGGAAACCACAAGGAAACAGAAAGAAAGGCAGACCCAAACTGACGTGGAGACGATCCTTTGAGAAAGACCTGAAAGTACAGGGCTTCGACCCGAGCACAGCGGAGGTGATCGCCAAGGATAGAGATCAATGGAAACCGCTTGCCGCCCAATGCGCTCACGAGCGCGGGAGGATCGAAGTCTAAGTAAGTAATCTTGAATTATTTGTAGCTCGCCCATGCTGTCATTAGCAGGAACAGGCATCCAAACATGATTAGCTCCTAAGCAGATTATGACTAAGATCACATAATTTGAGGAGAGAGGATGAAGGAGTGCAGCTTCATGGTCACACATGATGAACAAGCCCTTCACAGTTCATGTGCTCACCTGAGTCAGACGACCCCTGACGAGGGGTCAGGCTTGGAGTGTCGCCTTCTGGCAGGGAGCTCTGTGGGTCCGAGTGTCGGTCAGCTGTTCTCATGCTCTCCTCTGACGTGTACACTCGCCTGCAGGGGGAACACTTGAAAGTTAATCAAAATGTTTTTTTATACCAAGTTAATCACAACCTGCTACACAAACAGCTGATGCCTGGGTCGTGCAGTGCTAGAAGGTTGAATCCAAAATGGGTGACATCATTTATAGGACAAGGACGGAGCTAAATGACTTCTTCCCTTCTCAACATTACACCATCTTAGTCTAAAACTCTGGAATCAAATGGAATGAGTCATCCTCCAACGAGTGCCCAGTCCAGCACTAGAACATATAAACAGTTTGGAGATGATCTGTTGCCAACACTGCAATGAGAACATCTCCAGTGATGCACCAAACATGAAGCCTCGCAGCAGCACAGCGCCCTCTGCCAGACACACGCTGAATCATCCTCATTCTCTGTAGAGGAAACAGAAGAGCCTACCTCAGGAAACATTTCAGCGCAGGGAGGTCGTAGTCTGGCAGGTGGACAATGATGGGATCTTTGTGCTTCTGTCCCTGAAGGATGTGAGGAGTTCTGGCCAGCAGCACGGCTCGGTGCGCTCGGACCGAACCTGAACCTGCACACAGGGAAACATCTGCCTCCAGCTCCTCCAGCAGCAGCCTGGAGGAATGGAGCACAGGGTTCTGTGTCAGGGGGTTGTCCCGTCAACTTCAAACCCAGGCACACAGACTTTTATCCACCGTGTTAAGATGAAGGTTTTGAATCCATCAGTAAAGACAAATCTAGTGAAGAACTCATCTACTGGTCTATTTCTTCATGTCAGGATTATGAGACAAGTCCTGGGGCAGTCCAGTTCTTCCTCACAATCATCTCATGTCATCCTGCCAAGATGACTGATCTGGGTGACCCAGAACACGCTCAGCTCCAGGCCAAGCAGGCGCCAGGATTACAAACGCTGCCGTTCTATTCCTGGAGCATCTAAAACTGAATAAAGACTGGAGTATCATCATTTTCTGTTTGGGTCATGTTTCGTAGAGGTTGTCTAAGACGATACTTAAGAAGCATCTTACAAAGGTCTTCATTGTTCCTTTATAAATCAGAACTGTCAACACTTTAAACAATATATTTTATAAACTAAAAATACCGTATCTTCTGGTGTATAGGTCGCATTGTCCAATTATCACCAATAGATTGAAAAAATCCCTAGATAGGTCGCACCGGTGTATAGGTTGCACCTACGTTTAGCTCTGCTGCAAATGTCTGCCACAGGAGCGCACAGCAAGGCTTTTAAGAAGATTAACACTTAAAAACAATTATTTGTTTGATAAAATTATAGCAAATATGTGTCTGAGCTGAACTTTTCCTTAATAAATGAACGTAATTGTGAAATGAGCTGGATTTTAAAATTTGTTTCGCTGAAAGTGATAACAAGCCAATGGTGTAGTGGCAGGGAAACCGACTTGGGACCCGAAGGACCCAGGTTCGAACCCCAGTCACGGCATAACTTGTGGTGTGTTTGAGCAGCACACCTCATCCCAATTGCTCCCCGGCGCGCTTTCTATAGCTGCCCACTGCCCCACCTGGTGGTGATTGGGTTAAATGCAGAGTCAAATTTCGTCTTGTATGGGAACATACACAGATGACAAAAATGTGACATTATTATTATTATTATATAGGTCGCAGGCCTTGAAAAAAACCATAA
>JBBPBX010007448.1:26739-39259 GCA_038048925.1 Garcialebias charrua
ATATTAAAGGTTCAGTATGCAGTTTCTGTAGAACTGCAGCAGTTAGAAATATTTTCAACAGGCAAAGCATTCTGATCCCTCCCCCTCAGAGCCATATGTGGCTCTGCCCCCTTGTGGTCTGTTGAATTTCAAATTCAAGCTCTGTTTTTATTGGCTGATTCAAATTCAAGCTCTGTTTTTATTGGCTGGTTACAAACTCTGTTTTTATTGGCTGGAAAATGGCGGGTCACCTTTTCTTTTTAGAAATGCTTATTTACCACCTGGAGAAGCAAGGGGACAATATTTTTTTTAATTTTTTTTCAGAGATTACCTGGCTAACATCAGTCTGTCAGGAGGTAGTGACAGAGTGAAGAAATATGTTCATAAAAAAAGCTACATACTGCAGCTTTAAAGTTTAAAAAAAAATTACTTCTCTTCTTTCTGTAGTTAAAATTACTTCGAGTTCTTAAAAAAGTAAACTCATCTAGAATTTGATGTGAGGATACTGAGAGAAGGATGTTGTTTCTGGTGTTTAGAAACTGAGAATATTAAAGACTGAATCTCAGAATGTGATCAGAAAAATAAACAGTGAACAGAGTTCAAGCAGATTTAAAAAAAATATGCAAAGGTCTGTGGGGTTCTTGAGCAGCTTCAGGGATTTTGAGCATCCATACATCCATTATCTTTATCCACTTCTTTCTCTTTGGGTCACAGCGGTCACTGGTGCACATGTGCAGCAGTCACTGCGTGAGAGGTGGAGGACACCCTGGACATGTCTCCAGTCCATCACAGGGACACAGAGACAAATGAGGCAAACAACCACTCACTCTCACATAGAGACAATTTAGAGTTACCAATCAGTCTAACATGCATGTTTTTGGTCTGTGGGAGGAAACTGGAGTACCCGGAGAAAACCCACACATACACGGAGAGAACATGCAAACTCCAGCCAGGAAGGCACCCGGACAGGATTCAATCCAGTGACCTTCTCGCTGAGAGGCGGCACCTCTACCAACTGAGCCACTGTACCGCCAGATTTTGAGCATGATAATAATAATAATAATAATAATAATAATAATAATAATAATAATAATAATATAACAATAATAATTTATTTTAAAAGATTGCAGTTGAGGTGGCATGGTGGCGCAGTTACTAGAGCTGCTGCCTCTCAGTAAGAAGATCACTAGATCAAATTCCGACCAGGGGCCTTTCTGGGTGCAGTTTGCATGTTCTCTCCGTGCATGCGTGGGTTTTCTCCAGGTACTCCAGTTTCCTCTCAAGACTAAAAACATGCATGTTAGACTGACTGGTAACTCTAAATTGTCCCTAGGTGAGAGATAATGGTTGTTTGTCTCCATGTGTCCCTGTGATGGACTGAAGACCTGTCCAAGGTGTCCTCCACCTCTCACACAGTGACTGCTGGACGTGGACACCAGTGACACCCAAAACCCAAACAGGAAGCAGATAAAGATGATGGATGGTCATGGGTGTCTCCATCCCATCTCAATTTACCGTCTTTAATTCTGAAGCGTTGCACTTGTACATTTTGTAAATTTCCACTTGTCTATGTGTTGCTCCTGTATTGTAACATGTACGTTTATTATGTATAGCATTGTTTGCACGTGCAAAATAAAACGTGCACACACACACACCCTTTTTGAAAAAAAATGATCACACTCTGTTTTCAATTGTACAGGTTTTGTCATGACTCGAGCAGTGATGAATCTTAACGCTCCTGATGTTTAAAGATCTGCTCCAGTCGCAGGTTTCAGATCAGGGGACTCCGTCGTGACTGACCTGTTCAGCTCTGCAGACAAAGCAGCCGACAGACATCTACTAAGCTGCTCTTTGTGTTTGCGCTCCTTGCTCTGAAACTCTCTTGCAGCCTCACTGTGCATCATGGTTTATAACACTCTGAAACAGAAACAAGATGAACTGTGAACTGAGTGACTGCTGTGACATGACTTCAATTTAATGACATGAATTAAGGAAACGGAAAAGAAGACAATTCACCTATGTATTGAACAATTCAACCTGTGTCTAACTCTGCTTGTTTCACAATAAAAGCATATTACCTTGTGTTTAGTTGTGTGTACTTGTGACCCATCCTGACTCTTTGATCATACAAACCAGATTCCCAAAAAGTTGGGACACTGAACTAATTGTGAATAAAAACTGAATGCAATGATGTGGAGATGTCAAATGTCAATATTTTATTCATAACAGAACATAGATGACAGATCAAAAGTTTAATCTGAGTAAATGTAACATTTTTAAGGAAAAAATGTTCATTCAAAATTTCACAGTGTCAACAAATCCCCCAAAAAGTTGGGACAAGTAGCAATAAGTGGCTGGAAAAAGGAAATTGAGCATATAACGAACATCTGGAAGACCAATTAACACTAATTAGGTCAATTGACAACATGATTGGTATAAAAAGAGCTTCTCAGAGAGTCAGTGTCTCTCAGAAGCCAAGATGGTAAGAGGATCACCAATTCCACCATTGTTGAGCAGAAAGATAGAGCAGCAATACCAGAATGGTGTTACCCAGCGTAAAATAGCAAAGACTTTTAAGTTATCATCATCAACCGTGCATAACACATCAAAAGATTCAGAGAATCTGGAACAATCGCTGTGCGTAAGGGTCAAGGCCGTAAAACTCTACTGGATGCTCGTGATCTCCGGGCCCTTAAACGTCACTGCACCTCAAACAGGAATGCCACTGTCAAGGAAATAACAGAATGGGCTCAGGAATACTTCCAGAAAGCATTGTCAGTGAACACAATCCACCGTGCCATCTGCCGTTGCAGCTGAAACTCTACAGTGCAAAGAGGAAGCCATTTCTAAGCAAGCTCCACAAGCTCAGACGTTTGCACTGGGCCAGGGGTCATTTAAAATGGAGTGTGGCAAAATGGAAGACTGTTCTGTGGTCAGATGAGTCATGATTTGAAGTTCTTTATGGAACACTGGGACGCCATGTCATCCGGACCAGAGAGGACAAGGATAGCCCAAGTTGTTATCAACGCTCCGTTCAGAAGCCTGCATCACTGATGGTATGGGGTTGCATGACACCGCCACATCATTGCATTCAGTTTTTATTCACAATTTGTTTAGTGTCCCAACTTTTTTGGAATCCAGTTTGTAAGAAACTTTACAGTTTACATTGACGTGAGGCTGTTTTGATCATTTTTTCAGTTTCCTTGTATGGATTTAAACATAAATGTGCAAACTCATGAAAAAAATCATCGTGTTTGAACATCTTTAAGTTCAGAAAACCAAACAGTCATATCTCTGTGAATTTATGTGAGTTTCTGTACTTTGTAGTCTGACATTGGGGACTGAAAAAGTTAGAGGTAAGCACATTCTCATGGCAGGTCGAAAGCGTGTGAATTTACTCATACTTTTACTCTGTACACTCTGCACAGGCCCTCCAAAGAGCCACAAATCACTTTAGAGTAATTATTTATCGTAAATTTAAAATAAGGATATTTTTACCCATCAGAACTTTTTGCAATGTATGTATGAACTTTTAACATGTATTTCTAAGGTTTAGTACTTATTTTGCTCTTTTTTTCCCACAAATATGGGAAGGCCCACATAATTTTGAACAAGCAACTAAACTTGTGTGTAGTTCAATAGTTTTGCTAGTCTTAACACTTGAAAAAAGTTTCACAACACATTACTGTATTTTTAAATGTATGAAATACAAACAACATATTTAATGTGTTCTTTTACAAAGTTTATTTAGCAAAAGGATAGGATTATTAAAATGTCTTTTTAAAATTAGGTTGCGGATCTCTGAACCAGCTGCAGTACCAGCTGTCACCAGACGAAGTGGGGAGGCGCTGTTTTTCCTATTACAAGAAAATCAATTAAATAGAAGCACCGCTCAAATTTGTGTCATAATAACGACGACAAAATTACAAAAAATTATTAAGACTTATACTATTTAGCTACTGTTTTTTTTTTTTTTGCTTCAGAGAGATAGCGCACATGATAATATGATCATGAGCAAACAGCCAGCTTTTATTTTAAACAAAACACAATGCTTATCCAAACAAAGCAAGCCTACCGGTATTCACTGCAAACTCCACCGAGCTTAATAAACTTACTTGTGCTGGCACGATGACGCCTCCTTTCTGCAAAAACAACAAAACACGATCACTCATCATCTCACAGCTAGCATGCTAGCAAAGATGACAGTTTATTTCCTTCAAACTTGAAGCCTGGTCGTCTCCAAACAAAGATAAAAGTGCTGTTTCCTTCTCTTGGAGCGGGAGCTGTTTGTATGCATGTCAGAAGAAACTGGTACATCACAGGACTGCTGCTGCTGACCCACTGACCCACGTTGTTGACATCAGCACGTTGCTCTCACCGCCCACCAGGAAGCTGCCGCGCATGCGCAGCACGAGAACTTCCGTGTTGAGCAAATGACCGACGCTTCTTTGTTCTTATAACACCCTCTGCTGTTATGTTATGTTGTTTATTTGTCATATACAGGTGCAAAATGCAATTACATTTTCAGGATGAGAAGAACCAATTTGACTCGCTAAGAAAAAAAAAACAAGAAACACTAAAGCATAAGTGGACAATTAAATTTAATATTTACAAGGTCAAAAAGAAATACTGTACTGTATAGTAATGACAACATGGTAGAATATAATGGTGCAAGTAGGATGAATTTGTATGAATAAGTGTTTCACTGGTAGTAAACTGAAATGCACAAGAACTGGTTGTGTGACAGGTTATTGCACAGTGAACATATGAATTATGAGTGACATACAGTACGGTACATGATACAATAGTGCAGCAGCAATAAACATAAGCCTGTTAGGTGTCACAGATGTGGCTTGGTACAATGTTATTGTCAATTGTTCAGTGTTATTTATCCAGTTCAATAATCTTGACAGCTTTTGGATTGAGTCTTCATACAAGATGGCAGGTTGTTCTGTCTGCCTGAGGGTAGTAGATGGTAAAGTTGCACTCGGGTCCAAAAAATTCGACCCAGCCCGTAGCCATCATTTTCTAACCCCACCCGATCCGACAAATTAACAGGTCCGGAAAAAAAAATCTGACATTTTTAATAAAGCTTTCTGCTTAGACTATTATTAACCCTTAGCAAAAAGAAGTATACTTGAAGTATACTTTATCTAGTATACTTGAGTACAAGTATAAGTATATAAAGTATACTTCTCAATGTGTACTTGTAGTATACTATAAGTATACTTCATTGTACTAAATTGGGACAATTCTATTTTATAAAAAGTATACTTTAAGTATACTAGTAGTACACTTTTTATTAGACTTCCAATGTACTTATTGTGTACTTCAAGTTCATATTTTAGTTTATTGAAGTATACTTAAAGTATACTAGTAGTACACTTTTAATTAAAATTCCAATGTACTTTTTGTGTACTTCAAGTTCATATTTTAGTTTATTGAAGTATACTTAAAGTATACAGTACTAGTAGTACACTTTTAATTAGAATTCCAATGTACTTATTGTGTACTTCTAGTCCATATTTTTAGTTTATGGAAGTATACTTAAAGTATACCACTAGTATGCTTTTCTTTATACTCCAAATGCACTTGTTATATACTAGGTATGGGGCCGATCCAATACCAGCATTGAGAATTGAGAAAGCCTCCCAGATGGGAGTCGAAGCGTTTTCTGTTACAAATAAAGTCCAGTTGATCTTGTCCTGGAGGATTGAGAATCTTCACCAGCATAATACCAGCATTATTTACATATTGGATTATCCAATCAAACATGCTGATATTTATGATAATTGATGTATGTCAGAGAGCACATATATTGCACCATACTCTTGTGACTTATTTCTTAACATTGTGTGAGTTAAACCCAAAGCAGACACTCTGAGCCTCACAACAAGTAATACCCAAACTCCAATTGCATACAAGAGCAGTTCTGTATCACAGACGTTCTTTTGACTCATGGTGCAGCCCGGAACACTAAAATACTGCTAAGCATGATGGGAAATCAACACAGTCCACTCCCTATTTTTTAGTTTTGTTTTTGATTGTTGCACTATGAGTTGTGCAGTAATTCTTGTTGGTTTTGATCAACGGATACAGTTTTAAACTATAATTGAACAATAATGTACCGCTAAGCATTATGGGAAATCAACACAAACCACTCCCCATTTTTTTGTTTCGTTTTTGATTGTGGCACTATGAGTTGTGCAGTAATTCTTGTTGGTTTTGATCAACAGATACAGATTTAAACTACACATTGAATTTACATTTATAAATTCTTCTAATGTAGTTCGTAAAAACTAGACTTCAAGTACACAGCCTTATTTTAAAGGATAAAATGAGTATACTCTTAGTACAATTAAATAAACTTATTTTTTAGTATATCTCAGATAAGTACCTAAAAAGTATACTTCAAGTCAGATTACTACACAGCCTTATTTTAAAGTATAAAATAAGTATACTCTTAGTACACTTAAATAAACTTCTTTTTAGTATATCTCAGATAAGTACTTAAAAAGTATACTTCAAGTCGGATAAGTACCTAAAAAGTATACTTGAAGTATACTTTAATATACTACTTTTTGCTAAGGGAACAGTCGGCAGACACACACGACTGAGTGAAAGGGGCAGAAAATCTGAGCTGAGGAGCCATCAAAGTGCATTAAATGCTTCCCCTGCTTCTGTCTGCATTGGACCCTGCTCTGACATGTTGGATATTTTGTGATCTCAATCTGTTTGGGTCGTCAGCCACTTACGTCTGCTGAGTGCCGCGGCTGAATGAACGTCCATTTGGGCTGATGGATCACTGTCAGTAGTCCATCTGAAGCTTAATTGAACTTTTTACATCTTTCAAGGCTGGTCAGCGTGCGGTCAAATAGCCGTGTGTGGCAGGTGCAGTATGGCAAGCCATGTTGGGATATAATTGGATCGTCAGCCGCGTGTGTCCGCTGATGCAATAAAAAGCCCGACACTGACCTGGCCCGCACATATACATTATGGCCCGGCCTGGTCCGAATCCGGGTCGAGTGGGGCCGGGGTTCTGGTTAGAAATGACAACTCTAGTAGACAGAAGAGTTCTTGTGCTGGGTGGGTGTGGTCCTTAATGATGCTGCATGTTTTACGCAGACATCAGTTGTGGTAGATGTCCTGGATGGTGTGGAGACTGCTACCAGTGATGTCCTCTGCTGTTTACACCACTCTCTGTAGTGCTTTAACTCTGACAGTTCCATTACCACTCTGTGATGCAGCCTGTCAGCAGGCTCTCCATGATGCATCTATAGAAGGTAGTGAGGAGGCTGGTGTTTGTACCAAACTTCTTTAGTCTTCTTAGGAAGTAGAGTCTTTGTCAGGGTTTCTTGACCACAGTGTCAGTATGTAATGTCCAGGACTAATCTTCAGTGATGTGAACGCCAAAGAACTTGAAGCCGATGGAGTGCTGGCCTCCACGCTGTCTCCTGTAGTCCACTATCATCTCCTTTGTTTTACTGACATTTAGAGAGAGATTATTTTTCCTGACACCAGCTGGTCAGTGTTTTAACTTCATCTCTGTAGTCACTCTTGTTGTTGTTGGTGATGAGGCCCAGGATGGTGGTGTTATCAGCGAACTTGAGGATGTTGTTTGAGCTGTGCCTGTCGGTACAGTCATTAGTGAAGAAAGAGTACAAGAGTGGACTGAGGACACAGCCCTGAGGTGTACCGGTGCTGAGGACTAGTGTGGAGGAGAGGTGACAGCCGATTCTCACTGCCTGTGGTCTGTTGGTGAGGAAGTCCAGTATCCAGCAGCAGATGGACTTCTCCAGAACCAGTGTGGTGAGTTTGGAGACCAGTTTGGAGGATTATGGTGTTGAATGCTGAGCTGTAGTCAATGAAGAGCAAGGTGTTTTCCTTCTCCAGATGGCTGAGGGAGGTGTGGACTGCTAAAGCAATGTGCTGGTGAAGATTTTCAGTCATCCAGGACATGATAAAATCAAAAAATGTTCAATACAGAAACAACTGGACTTTATTTGTAACAGAAGACGTTTCCCTCTTCATCTGAGGAGCTTTCTCAATTCAAAGAGCAGAGTGTTTTTTTTTTTTTTTTTTGCTAAAGCAATGGCATCATCTGTAGACCCATTTGCTCTGTATGTGAACTGTAGGTGGTCCAGGCACAAATGTGAGTTTTAATAATTCACTCACGGATGTGAGTGCTATGGGTCGAAAGTCGTTAAGACGGGATGCTGCAGAGGTCTTCGGGATGGGGACAATACAGGTAGTCCCCGACTTACGAGCGAGTTCCGTTACAACGAGTTGCTCGTAACATGGAAATCTCGTAATTCGGAACGACCGCCACGTGTCTCGTAAGTCCGGAATTTCGCTCGTAAGTTGGAACGGTTTTGCTAGCGCGACTACAAACACTCGTTTTTCATCGAAAAACTGCTTATGAGTGCATAAAAATGATCGGAAACGTGTGTCCACATGTTTAGCTAACGAACTGTGGTGAAAAAACACAGAAAAACTCGGTATTTTTTGCGTTTTTTCCAAAAATTCGCCAGCTCGTAAGTCCGGAACCTCGTAGGTCAGAGCGCTCGTAAGTCGGGGACTACCTGTAGTGGAGGTCTTGAAGATTGTGGGCACAATACACTGGTCAGAGACAGATTAAAGATGTTGGTGAACACCTTGGTGAGTTGGTCAGTGTACACTCTCAGCACCTGTTCTGGGATGCCATCAGGCCCTGGTGCCTTGCGAGGGTTTACCTTCTTGAATGTCCGTCTCATTGTAGCAGTGTCTAACAGAGTTGGTGTCCTCACTGTCCACATGTGGTCTGGGGATGTGTGATGTTGTTTGCATCAAACCGAGCATGTTGAGCTCATCCAGAAATGATACGCTAGTCAGCTCCAGAGCTGTTCCTCCCCTTGTAGTCCATGATCCTGTGTATGGCACATTTGCCTCAGGTCATTGCTCTGTTGGGCAGATTCCACACGCTACCTGTATTTCCTCTGAGAAGTCCTGATGGTCTTTCTGAAGTTGAACTTGCAGGGTCTCCACATGTATCCTGACAGATCCTGTAGTGCTCTTTGCACTGGGTAAATACAAAGATTTGCTTGTAGACAAAGCTAAAATGCACACCAGTTTGAAATTTTAACATTTGCATTTTACAAAAACAAATATATATATACTGTATATATATTGTTTTAGTCCATATTTTTTAATATGAAACTTCATTGAATCACCAGTCTCAGCAATAAATTTAGCAGAGCATCATTTCTATTTTAGGTACTGATTGTCTCTATAGCTCCAAACAAAGCACCACAATAATTGTGTGTACATTTGTTCTCCTCGTGTTTAGTTTCCTGAAATTTTTGTTTTGTATAGAACTGCTGCATATTTTGTGCTATAACCATTCATTTATTGAAACAAGCAGTTCATTTGGAGTTGTTTGCCTGGTCTTTTAAATATAACTTTAAAATAAGAATACAACTGTTTTCAAAAACATCATCTTTGATTAGCATACTTGCTCCATTTTTATCTTCTATAGCTACTTTTAGTTACCATTCTGATACTTTTAACTTTGTCAGGTTTTTGCTTCTTTAATGTTTACCTACATCCATTATCTTTATCCGCTTCTTCCTTTCCGGGTCACAGGGGTCACTGGTGTCCATATCCAGCAATCAATGTGCTAGAGGTGGGGGACACCCTGGACAGGTCTCCAGTCCTTCACGGGTACACCTGGCATAGGCGTAATTTACACGGGGGATGGGGGGGATATAACCCCCTCAATAATTGGATCCAGTCAATATAACCCCCCCCAATAAAATGGCATAATTTCAAGCTCCCGGATTAACTGGAGGTGCGCGCGGAGGAGGAACGCGTTTCAGCAGGTGAGACTGCTCTCTCTGCATAAAAGCTGCCGTTTGGTTCTCAGCCTCCCCCTCCTCCTCCCCCCTCCAGCAGCAGCCGGGGACATGTTTTCCACACGCTAACTTTGCATTACCGTAACTCTGCAACGGTTTGGGCTATCAGAAAAATTCAAACGGTGTTTGAAAGAAAACAAAGTGCGCCTTTTGGCTGTTTTGGGGGTGTTACGGTAATCGCCTTGAAACTGCCTGCAAGTGAACATTTAAGCATAATTGCTGAAGATGACATGCAAGGTTTTACTCTGCTCTTGTCATATTATGGCTGTATTTGAATCATTTGTTGTAATTTTTCCTAGTTAAACTGTAGTGAACCAGGTAAATACACACTCTTTGAAAATTGTGAAATTGAGGTATGTTATATAATAAATCTTAAAAATGTAAAATATGTGTTATGGCTGAAAAAAATGCAGAAAAATAGTGAGTTTTTTTCTTACTTGTTGAACCTATGTGGAACAAAAAAGGAGCAGAATAAATACAGAGAAAACAGGAAAGTTAAGTAAATCACAGTAAATCACAGTAAAAGCATTACAATATATTTTAACCCTAACATATCCTGAATCATTAAAAAAAGTTATTTATTCGATAAATAAATAGGTAGAGAGCATAACCCCCCCAATGTTAGACCTAAAGTTACGCCCTTGACACCTGTAGACAAACAACCATTCACTCTCACCTAGAGACAATTTAAAGTCACCAATCAATCTAACATGCATGTTTTTGGTCTGTGGGAGGAAACAAGAATACCTGGAGAAAAACCACGCATGCACAGAGAACATACACACTCCACTCAGAAAGGCCCCCGGCCGGGATTTGAACCGGCGCCCTTCTCGCTGCGAGGCGGCAGCTCTACCAAATTTGCCCTATACCTACAATTTTGATGCTTTAATATTTTTGTTACTTTTAGTTAGACTTTTTGTTATTTTTAATTTTAGTTACCTTTACTTTGGGTTGTTGTACATTGTAGTTTTTCAAGTTACTGCTTTTAGCTAACCAAGTGCTACATTTAGCTAGTGCTCTGCTTCTTTTTGCTTTAATTCTGTTTCTTTCTCCATCTTTTTTTGCTGAAATTGCAGTTCCTCTAGTTGTTATCCTAAAACAGGCTTGGAGACTGAAGAAGTGTAGTCCGACAGATTGACACCCATTCAGTTTATTTATAAAATCAAATGGTGCAGACCTGGCTCAGTGAACTTCAAAATGCAGTGCGTGTATAGAAGATATACAAAATAACACAACAGTCAACCATCACTGACATTTCTAGACAGGAAGATCATGATAACATTCTCTAGAGTTGAGTAAATTCCTTTGGAAGAAAAAAAAAATGTTGACAACTACTACCTGATAAAGAGAGCAGAGGTTTTCTGACCCTCAAAGGACTGTGCTCAAAAATAGAGTTGAAATGCACGAGTACTGCTGACAAAGCAACATCCCGGGACATTTTTACACCACAACAGTTCAAACGTGAAAAGGCACCGCACAATACGAGTCACAAAAAGGTGCTGCCACACATTTGTAATTTTGTAAATGACTAACTTTAAGGCGTATGTCGCTGTCGTGTGCAAAAAACATTTATGTGTCTTGTGTACTCTTCGTCGTCCTCTCAGGTGAGGTGTGCTTTGATTCTTCCCCTTTACTGCTGACTTCTTAAAAAAAAAAAACATCTAAAATGTGAAAAATTTCAAAGTATGATTGCATCATCACTATGTCGCTTGGTGTCACAGGCATATTAAAGGCTTCCAGGAGTGGCAAGTGAGGGAGGTGTGGTGCTTTAGTTCCTGTAACATTTGCGTCCCTCTCCCTCCTTCAGGAAGGTCCATATGAGGGTGTTCACGATGTCGGGCTGGTCCTGCTGCAGCCAGTGGCTGGCCCCAGAAATGATGTTGAGACGGAAGTGATTCCTAATGTACAGGCGGCAGGCTTCGGCCATCTCCTGCTCCAGGAACGCGTCCCGTTCCCCCCACAGCAGCAGCACCGGAGACCGGACGTGTCTGTGGCTCAGGGGGAAGGAGCTAGGGACAGAAATGGATAAAAGAAAAGTCTGTTTGTCTGTGTCTGAGGTTTTGAAGGAAAATACATTCAGATCTTACAGAGCACCCGAAGAAAACCAACACGTGCATGGGGCCAACATGTAAACTTCTTACAAGAAGACCACAGCTGAGAGACAAACCCAAAACATAAACTACTAGACTGAGGGCTGGACAGTGCTGAGCATCCTCTGCACGACACCATCACAAGGCAGAGGAGCTCCTTCAGCGGTAGACTAATGTCCAAGCCCTGCTCCACAGACAGATTCAGGAAGTCCTTTGTCCCTCAAGCCATCAGACTGTTCAACTCATCCCCTCACAGTAAAAATAGAGCCTGTAAATCTGTCGTACCCCGGACACTTACTGGTATGTATGTATATATATATACACACACACACACTATATATATATATATATATATATATATATATATATATATATATATATATATATATATATATATATATATATATATATATATATATATATATATATATATATATATATATATATATATATATATATATATATATATATATATATATATTATATATATATATATATATATATATATATATATATATATATATATATATATATATATATATATATATATATATATATATA
>JBBPBX010007448.1:41519-65278 GCA_038048925.1 Garcialebias charrua
AACTTTGTTTTATTGTATTCATAATTTATTATTTTAGTACTGTTTTTAGTCCCTTCCATTTTATGATTGTATTGTATTTTGTGATTGTGTGTACAGCACTTTGGTCCTGTTGGGTGCATAAAGTGCTCTATAAATAAAGTTGGTATGGTATGGTATGGTACCTCTCTGCAAGAAGATGGCATTTTACAAGAAGAGTTTTGGGTCAACAATGACAAAGTTTTCAGATTACCTTTTAATGTAAGGTGATCCTACTTACCCTGCTGTCACAAACCATTAGTGAAAATAAAATAAAAACTTACTGGAGAAAAATACAATATAAAATCTGACTTTTGATGAAGAAAATTGTTAATTAAAAATCAACTGTGAAATTAAAATTAACTTGTTAAAATTTAAAACAGATATGAAAATGACAGGATAATGTGTCAGAATTTTTCTAATTTAATTATCAAGTTTATTTTCTTTTCTTTTTCTGTGCATATTATCACCCATGAGGAGGATCTGTTTTTTTAATCACCCTCCACTGATGACAAAAGGGCATCTGTGATACTTCTTTTTGTGTGTTTGTATCATTAGCACTGGTACCTAAGTGAACATGTTTTAATGAAACTCTCAAAGTAATCATTAGATACACGTCTAATCATAATATTTTTTGGAGTTAACTTGATTTAAAACGGCCACCACAGCTAAGTCATACAATGTACCTATGAACACTAACTGATGCCAAAAAAATATGTTCTTAAAATAACGCCATTAAATACTGGAGTCAACTTTGCCTGTCTTAAAACGGCCACCACAGCTAAGTCATACAATGTACCTATGAACACTAACTGATGCCAAAAAAATATGTTCTTAAAATAACGCCATTAAATACTGGAGTCAACTTTGCCTGTCTGTTAGCAAAATATCCTATGACCCACTAATAGAACTATCAGAAAACAATAATTGGGTGTGCATAGGCAACTGATTAACTTTGGATTCGGCCCAATTTAGGATTGCCACTACAGCCACCTGACTGGACAAGACCCCAAAAAGACCACAAGTCAGTAACTGAGCATTTTCTTCAATGAATCCTTTGAGTGCACAACATCTGTGGACTGGTACAATCAACAATGTGTCAGCAAAACATCCTAAGCATCATTAGATTTTAGCATAACTCTTAGAAAGTAATTATTGGATGTATATTTACAACTCCTTTACATTTGGAGACAAGCTAAATCAAGATGGCCACCAGAGCTGGCAATCAAATTTTATATAAAATTGGCTATAAGTTAGATTTGATACATATTTTAACGTGTTTGGTGTGATAATTGCAAATATAATCCCCCAACATACAGGATAACCTTGGCAGCAACACATCTCAGAATATCTTGAGATTGCACATCACGTCTTTTATAAATTCCTCACATCAGCTATAACTTCAACCTTTTCATAAGATGGTTTTCTTTTAACTCAGACACAAAAGGCAGTGGGTAATATTCAATCATTCAGATGATGCTAGGCATTTCATTTTTTTAAAGGTTTTAAATGTTTGGCTCAATGGTCCTCCATTCTTGTAAACTTTATATTTTACTAACTTACTGTGCGAGTCCTTCCAGAGTATGACAGTTCAGACTGCTGCAGAAAGAGAGCTAGCACTCCTGAGGATGATGTCAAAGATCTTTCCATGAGTCTCACCCCAATCAGCAACCGGAAATGTGCGGGTGAAATTTATAACCACAAGATGGCTAATTATTCTCCTCAGCCCATAATGTGAGATCCTTACAAGCCAAAAAATTATGATTATGAGCCAAAATGATTGGGTTCAATGTGATGACAGCTGACTAGAGAAAACAAAATATCTGCAAACTGAATTAGCTGATATTATTTTAGCACAGAATATGTGCAGATTTTGAGAAAGTTTAAAAAAAAAGCTGTGATGTATTACAGCGTCTGTAAAAAGTATTCACCGCCTTGGAAGTTTTAAGCTTTTCTTGTCGTAATTAATCAATGATGATCACAGTGACGTGCGGTGAGGTTCATGGCTGGTGAGGCACACTGACTTCATCACAGTCAGATCTTATATACATGAACCCTACAGAGTAGTGTATTCGCCATTTGATTGGAAGCAGTTAACGGGTTGTGTTTAAAATTTCATATCAGCAATCTTTACACATACAAACAAACAATGGTGAGTCCAGCTAACAACAAACAACAACACAAACCCACACCCCACTGAACATAAGAGGATCTGCGGTGGAAGTCATCTCCATCTACAACTACTTGGGTGCACAGTACACAATGAATGACTACATCAGCTGGAGCAACAACACCACCAGCCTGATCAACAAAGGTCATCAGAGACTCTACTTCCTCAGACAGCTGAGACGAGCTGGTCTGAGAAGCTCAGTCCTCACCTCCTTCTACAGGTGTGCAGTGGAGAGCATCCTGTGCTCCAGCATCAACATGTGGCATGGAGGCTGCACAGAAGATGTTGGAGTCAGTCTCCCCACTATCACAGACATCTACACCTCCAGATGCAGGAAGAGGGCCACCTGCATCATGAAATACCCCACTCACCCAGCACACACACTCTTTGCCCCACTCCCCTCAGGACGGAGGTTGAGGAGCATCAAGTGTAGAACCACTAGACTGAGGAACAGCTTCTACCCCGAGGCTGTTAGACTCATGAATATCTAACCAGAATAATCACTGTGAAAAATCACATCATGTTGCTGCTGATCTGTTTCATGTTGCTGTGTTCATTCATGCCCATCTGCTTATACAGACTCATGTTCGTGCTGCTGTTTGGAGTGTTTTTTTCTATGATATTAGTGCTTAGTGTTTTGTTAGTTGATGTTTTTCTTAGTTCATATCTTAGATGTTATTACTGTTCTTCTTTTACATTTTATTGTTGGATGTAACTGGGACCCTGTGTATATTATCTCGTTTCATCATCACATGTACCACATGTTGTGCCAATGACAATAAAGATTCTCTGACCTCTGACCTAATACAAACTGTAGCACACAAAAAAGCACATTTAATTTGGAGAAAAAAATATTTTAGTCTTACTTTTACTTATAAATGAAGTCCATGCGCCGCTCCTTCTGAACAAAGGCGTCGATGACTTTTTTGTAGAAGTCTTCCTTCTTGGCTTTCAGTTTTAAAAGTCTCTCTGCTTCGATGGAGATCAGTGAAAGAGAAGAAAGCCTTCCTTGATCAGTCCTGTTTCGACTGCATGTTTTTATTCTTTTCAGCGCTGAGAATGACCGATGCTGTGGTAGCTGGAACAGTGAGCACTAGCTGAAGCAACTTTGTCGCTTCAGGAACAGTTGGAATGAGATCTTTCTGGACCAAAAACCTGAGAAGCTGTGCAGGAGATTTACATTCATCTCTCACTGTTTGTGAACCATACAGTCCAATGAGATCCGCCTTCATTCATCTCTCACTGTTTGTGAACCATACAGTCCAATGAGATCCGCCTTCAGTTTCACCAAGTCAAAGAATTTGGCATATTTTGACATGCTCTGCAGTTTTGCGTCATCAAAACTTTTTCAGGTCACAATATCCCATCCGAGTCCAGACATTGTCAGAAGTTGAGAAAAGCAGGCAGGAGTAGCAGAAAAGGCGGTTTCTTGCTGGACATCCACACAACCAGCTTTTTCGTGTGTACCACTCTGTTTTAAAAGAGCGAGACTTATGTCCCGTAGTCTGAAGAAGACCTTTTAGCTCCGGTGTTGGTCGTCCTTTTAATAATACTTCCTGCTTGGACTGAAAATCCAATTGAGAAAATTGTTTTAGTTTACTAATGTACTCCTCCATTGCAAAATTATAGCTAATATCCAATCTGTCACGCTTCCTCCTGCAGCGGCGCGGAGCAGGTGCTGCAGAAACCCAGTGGGCCCATAGCCCCTCCTCCTCCTCCTCCTGCTCTGCTACAGGAGCCGCGAGGAGCCGCGAGGCGCGCCTCGATCAGCAACTTCACAAACGTTTATGATCGCTCAGCAAAAAAAAAAACACGTTACAGTATTTAAAGAAAAATAAGAAAAAATTGGTGATTTTGATTAAAAAATAACTTAAAACTGGTTTAGTGTTAAGTAAAATAAGTTTATAATACAAATCAAAAGATAAATACAATAATTGGGGCGGCCGTGGTGTAGTGGTAATGGCAGTCGACCCCTGATCGGAAGGTTGGAGGTTCGAATCCCGCATCCGCCCACCATGTGTTGTTGTGTCCCTGGGCAAGACACTTAACCCCGAGTTGCTCCCGGTAGGTCTGGATGGCGCCTTGCAAGGCAGGCTACCACTACCGGTGTATGAATGTCTGAATGAATGGGTGGATGGCTGGTATTGTAAAGTGCTTTGGGGCTCCTCACAGGGGGCTGGAAAGCGCTATACTGTATAAATAAGCTCCATTTACCATTTACATTCTTTCTTTTCTTTTTTTCCCATGATGACAGGGGAGGCACGGCCTCACTTGCATCCCCTGACCGCACGTCACTGGATGATCAATATAAGTTGGTCTTCTTTACAACAACAACAAAATTCAGAGTCAACGGGAAATCAAAGTTCTACATAATAATATGAATTAAATCAAAATATGTAGTGTAAAATTAGTGAATGCATAATGATTCCCCACCGTAATGGTCCTATTTCAACTCAGAGAGAAAAAAAAAAGAAAAAGTACAAGTCAGGGGACGAATACTACGGAAGCGTAGTGCTGCCACCTATTGAAATTTTTTGGGGGGCTTATAATAATAATAATAATAATGTCTATTCCTGTCATCTGCGTATGTTCCCATACACAGACGAAATTCGTCTCTGCATTTAACCCAGCCACTTACCAGGTGGTGCAGTGAGCAGCCCGAAAGCGCCCGGGGAGCTGGAGAAATAGGTGTGCACTCATAGACACCCCAAGCTGGGTAGTGGCCGGGGCGCGAACCCGCGACCTTCGGATCCATAGTCAAAAGCCCTGCCACTAGACCATCTTGGCTCCTTATGTAGTAATTACGTGATAAGTATCACATAATTAGTAATTATTAGTAATTACGTGATAATATGTAGTAATAACGTGATACGTAAGTAGTAATTACGTGATACGTATGTAGTAATTACGTGATAGGCCTACGTATCACGTAATTACGTGATAATATCTAGTAATAACGTGATACGTATCACGTAATTACGTGATACGTATGTAGTAATAACGTGATACGTAAGTAGTAATTACGTGATACGTATGTAGTAATTACGTGATAGGCCTACGTATCACGTAATTACGTGATAATATCTAGTAATAACGTGATACGTATGTAGTAATTACGTGATACGTATCACGTAATTACGTGATACGTATCACGTAATTACGTGATATGTAGTAATAACGTGATACATATCACGTAATTACGTATGTAGTAATTACATTATACTTATCACGTAATTACTACATAAGCCCCCCAAAATTTTTTCAATAGGTGGCAGCACTATGCTTCCGTAGTATACAAATTGTTCCAAGGCCTAAACATCCCCAATCATCAAGAAATGGAAGGAGGAATATGGGGAACGTGTAAATCTACTAAGAGCAGGCCGTCCTCACAAGCTGAGTGACTGTGCAGGAAAGAGGAGAGAGAGACCACCACGTGAGTTCAATCATTTTATTTCACTCTGTTAATATAGGTTTCTTCAACAGTGGCTTTCTCTCTGGAACTGCACCAAGAACCCAAGCAACAGTTGATGTACGCACAGTCTCCCTCATCTCACCTGCCGAGGCTTGTAAACCCCTTCAGTAGTCAGGTGTCTTGGTGGTCTCTCACTATTCTTCTTCTTGGATGTAAGAAGTTGTTCTAGAATTGAGACGCTTGGGGTGGCTGCGTGTTGGAGCAGCTCTGTTACATTCATTCTGAGTTACTGCTTTTGAAAACTTTAATTCCTCGTTTTTTTCTGGATATAAATAACTTTTTTCGGATAATTATTTACTCTGGTGTTGGATGCTGTGCAGCTGGAAGGATTTTTACTGTAACTTTAAAAAAAAAAAACTTTTGGACATTTCTTATGATGTGCAACCATGGCAACAATGTTTTTAACAACCAGGAGCAGCTGATTAACATCTCAAAAGCTCAAATACCTTAACTGCAGCCCCAAATCCCAAATGCATTGAAAAGGAGGCACCGTGGATGAATTCCTGTCAACCTGGCGGCGGTGCTCGAGTACCTGACCGCCGAGATCCTGGAGCTGGTGGGAAACTTGGCTTGTGACGATGGGAGGACCGGGATCATCCCCCGACACCTTCAGCTGTCTGTCCGTGGTGACGAGGAGCTCCGCAGACCACTGGAATGGAAGGAGTGACCATCACTCAGGGATGAATTCTGCCTGGCATTCGGGCAGTTCTGCTGCCCAGGAGAACAGAGAGTCCCACCGGATCTGACAGCAAGCTGGATCCGGGTGGATGAATCGGTATCTGTGGCCAGATTCTTCAGATTTGCTGCAGGAGATCCTTCCTACCTACAGCTATCATCATCTAACAACTATTGAATTAAACCAGGATGATGATGAGCTACGACAACACTTAATTTTCCTTTGGGATTAATTCAGTATTTTTGAATTTGAATTGAATGAAAACTCAGTTTGTGAGGACAGCCTGCTCTTGGTAGATTTACACATGTTCCACATTTGATGAATTTAACAGAAGTCTAGGGGTGTTTCTGGCCTTGGAAATCCTTTTGTATCCATCCCTTTAAAGGTGCGGAAGGTCTTTTAAGGCAGATAATTATTATGCTGTCACTTATTTTGCATTTTAGATTTTTACTTGGTGTTTCTCTGTAGAAAGCTGATTTCACTTTGACAACCAAGTTCTTTTATTTATTTACTAATTGGGTAAAAATGCCAATTATATTGACAACGAGATGAATTTATGACAGCAATAAAAGTATGAAACACCCAAGGGGATGAACACTTTTTAGGCAGTGTAAATAAAAAGTCACTTCATTTTCTTTCATCTGTTGGAACACAGAGCACAGAATAAAAGTCTTAGATTACAGTTCTTGGGTCATTTCAGTACAAACCCAAGTACAACATAAAACACCAGGTGTTTCAGAGAACACGGCCCTGCAGTGCTTTGTATGCAAGCTGGTTGTCTGGGATGGAATGAAATGTCACCTAAATGGAGCTGAGGAGAACAGGAGGTAAAGAGAAACCTCAAAGGAGCCAAATGTGAGGCAATCGCTCTGAGAGAACAGGCAACTGTGGAAAAAGTTAAATATTTAGCAGTCTTCAAGCAGACGCCACACGCTTTGGGGAATTTGGACTTGTGAGTAGAAAACGTTTGTGTAGCTAAAATTCTGTGAACTTCATTTCATCAAGCACTGATGTGTAAAGGCGCATTTTCCTGAAAACACCAGACGAATCATGTGTAAAGCTTGTGATGAATTATTAGCTGCAAAGACGAGCGTCTCTGCAGAACGAGAGCTAAAATGTTTTCATTTAGTGTCATGGATCAATACATGCAATACAATTCAATACAGGCTGTCGGGTGTAAAGAAACAATTTATTTTAATGTCAAAGTTTGCTTTAATTCATCTGTTTTGCACTTCACAGAAGGTTTGCAGAACGAGAGCTAAAATGTTTTCATTTAGTGTCATGGATCAATACATGCAATACAATTCAATACAGGCTGTCGGGTGTAAAGAAACAATTTATTTTAATGTCAAAGTTTGCTTTAATTCATCTGTTTTGCACTTCACAGAAGGCTTTACAAACAAAAAGCTGACAAGAGTTCAAGAAAAGATCCAGTACATGATTTCTGACTGCAGGAGATAAGTGACACATCCAAACAGCCAAAAAGAATCTGTTCACTGCATTAAAGAGTGCAGACACAAGCTTGAATAAAATTATATTTCTTCTTTCCAAACTCATTTAGTCTTCCTGCTTTTATTCTTTTTTGTCTTTGCACCTGATTTGGTGGCCTCGTCCTGTGAAAAAAGAGGAAAAGGATTAGAGAACGAGCAGAATAATGATTATTTTGTCTTGGCACTCCATTTACTGCTGCCAAAGATTTTTTTACCCCTCTTGAAAAATATTTGAGTGCTGCTCTATAGCTCATGACAAACTCTTGTGCTTACCGTCCCGCTGTGTGTGCAAATGTNATAACTTTTTTCGGATAATTATTTACTCTGGTGTTGGATGCTGTGCAGCTGGAAGGATTTTTACTGTAACTTTAAAAAAAAAAAACTTTTGGACATTTCTTATGATGTGCAACCATGGCAACAATGTTTTTAACAACCAGGAGCAGCTGATTAACATCTCAAAAGCTCAAATACCTTAACTGCAGCCCCAAATCCCAAATGCATTGAAAAGGAGGCACCGTGGATGAATTCCTGTCAACCTGGCGGCGGTGCTCGAGTACCTGACCGCCGAGATCCTGGAGCTGGTGGGAAACTTGGCTTGTGACGATGGGAGGACAGGGATCATCCCCCGACACCTTCAGCTGTCTGTCCGTGGTGACGAGGAGCTCCGCAGACCACTGGAATGGAAGGAGTGACCATCACTCAGGGATGAATTCTGCCTGGCATTCAGGCAGTTCTGCTGCACAGGAGAAAAGAGTCCCACCGGATCTGACAGCAAGCTGGATCCGGGTGGATGAATCGGTATCTGTGGCCAAATTCTTCAGATTTGCTGCAGGAGATCCTTCCTACCCACAGCTATCATCATCTAACAACTATTGAATTAAACCAGGGTGATGATGAGCTACGACAACACTTAATTTTCCTTTGGGATTAATTCAGTATTTTTGAATTTGAATTGAATGAAAACTCAGTTTGTGAGGACAGCCTGCTCTTGGTAGATTTACACATGTTCCACATTTGATGAATTTAACAGAAGTCTAGGGGTGTTTCTGGCCTTGGAAATCCTTTTGTATCCATCCCTTTAAAGGTGCGGAAGGTCTTTTAAGGCAGATAATTATTATGCTGTCACTTATTTTGCATTTTAGATTTTTACTTGGTGTTTCTCTGTAGAAAGCTGATTTCACTTTGACAACCAAGTTCTTTTATTTATTTACTAATTGGGTAAAAATGCCAATTATATTGACAACGAGATGAATTCATGACAGCAATAAAAGTATGAAACACCCAAGGGGATGAACACTTTTTAGGCAGTGTAAATAAAAAGTCACTTCATTTTCTTTCATCTGTTGGAACACAGAGCACAGAATAAAAGTCTTAGATTACAGTTCTTGGGTCATTTCAGTACAAACCCAAGTACAACATAAAACACCAGGTGTTTCAGAGAACACGGCCCTGCAGTGCTTTGTATGCAAGCTGGTTGTCTGGGATGGAATGAAATGTCACCTAAATGGAGCTGAGGAGAACAGGAGGTAAAGAGAAACCTCAAAGGAGCCAAATGTGAGGCAATCGCTCTGAGAGAACAGGCAACTGTGGAAAAAGTTAAATATTTAGCAGTCTTCAAGCAGACGCCACACGCTTTGGGGAATTTGGACTTGTGAGTAGAAAACGTTTGTGTAGCTAAAATTCTGTGAACTTCATTTCATCAAGCACTGATGTGTAAAGGCGCATTTTCCTGAAAACACCAGACGAATCATGTGTAAAGCTTGTGATGAATTATTAGCTGCAAAGACGAGCGTCTCTGCAGAACGAGAGCTAAAATGTTTTCATTTAGTGTCATGGATCAATACATGCAATACAATTCAATACAGGCTGTCGGGTGTAAAGAAACAATTTATTTTAATGTCAAAGTTTGCTTTAATTCATCTGTTTTGCACTTCACAGAAGGCTTTACAAACAAAAAGCTGACAAGAGTTCAAGAAAAGATCCAGTACATGATTTCTGACTGCAGGAGATAAGTGACACATCCAAACAGCCAAAAAGAATCTGTTCACTGCATTAAAGAGTGCAGACACAAGCTTGAATAAAATTATATTTCTTCTTTCCAAACTCATTTAGTCTTCCTGCTTTTATTCTTTTTTGTCTTTGCACCTGATTTGGTGGCCTCGTCCTGTGAAAAAAGAGGAAAAGGATTAGAGAACGAGCAGAATAATGATTATTTTGTCTTGGCACTCCATTTACTGCTGCCAAAGATTTTTTTACCCCTCTTGAAAAATATTTGAGTGCTGCTCTATAGCTCATGACAAACTCTTGTGCTTACCGTCCCGCTGTGTGTGCAAATGTACAAATTACAATGTACTGATTGACATGCACCACACTGTTCTAATGTATTCCAGTAATTACATCAAACCAAACACTGCATTCCAGAGTACTCTTATCAAATATCCCCACTAGCTATTTCACTGACAAACCAGGCTGCCAGCTTGTAGATGTTGGGAAGTTGTTATTTAAGGTAGGGAATGAATATTTTCTAAAAACAAAGCCCAATTTTATTTTATTTTTTATATTTATATTTATATTTATATTTATATATATANTATACATACAGTATATATATATATTTTTTTTAAATTAATTAATTAATTTATTCATTTTATAAAAAAAGAACACAACAAACACAGTTTCTTGTATAAAAAGAAAATATAAAATGAAAGGCGGCAGAAGAAGAAAATATCTTATGTCTGCCCCTTTTTAAAATAAAAAATCATTTCAAACAATTATATTTAAGTAATAATGAAAAAAATGAATAACACATCTCAATTTTCAAATTTCGAGATATTACACATTGAACTACTTCATACGTATTTCTTCAACAATTCACTCTTTATCATTTTTTTAAACACAAACATTGACATTGCTTTTTTTATATCACACTCTAAGTCATTCCACAATCCAACTCCCTGGACTGAGGTAGACCGTCCCTTCAAACTAGTTCTGTATTGTGTCTTTACAAATACATCAGTTCCCTTTAGATTGTAACAGCTTGATCTTTTAACAAAATGTGTCTGAATATTTAAGGGTAGTGCATTGTTATGAGCTTTATACATCATCATTAAAATATGGTAATCTACTAAATCATGGAACGTCAGTAATTTCAATTGAAAAAATAATATACTAGATGGATGACAGTAATGTTTTCTTGCAATAATCCTTATGGCTCTTTTCTGTAAAATAAAAATAGGTTTTGTAATAGTTTTATATACTTTTTCATACCTCACAATTCTATCCCTTATCTTTGTTCCATCTCTAAACCAGTTTAGCACTGGATGTCCGCTGGATTTGAGCTAAACGGAAGTAGCGTCTTACGGGTTTTAAATTGCTCTTAAATCCTGCAAAAAATAGTTTGCAGTGAACTTCTGCTCTTCAGGTGTAAGATATTCAGCTTGCTTTCCTTCATCTTAATTTTACTCCAGCATCCCACCCAGGTGCAAAGAGATTTCATCCATTTTGAATCCCACCTGTTGGTGAAGCATTTCTCGCCCTCCTTGGGAATGAGAGAGAACAAATTGTTGTTAATGGATTTTCCATCACCATTTCTTTAGAGATTAGTTTGGTGTAGCTCATAGGTGTAACTCTGTGCCCCAATTTCTTTCTTTTTATAGATTTCATGCCATACTCTGGGTAGGCAGCATTGACTCTTGCTCTGTAACTACCGTAGTCGTCTCACAGCTTCTAGACGTTGCTCCAAGTATTAAAATCTTGACAACTATTAGATTGGAGCACTGAAGGAGCTGATAGGGTTACGGTAGATTGCACATCTGTGTTCATTTTTCAACTCTCCCTTCAGTTTTTGTTATCACTTCAAAGCATTAAAGTACTAAAAATGACCACATATTTCATAAATCATGAGCTTTGACTTTTATTAGCAGGGGAGTTGGTAACCCTTCACATTAAATAAAAATATTGCAATTTAAATATAATCTGTGGTTTTGGTATTATTATGGAAGTTGTTTTGGTTATGGGCAACACAGTGGTGCAGTTGGTAGAGCTGCTGCCTCTCAGCGAGCAGGTCGTGTTGGTTAAAATCCCAGCCCAGGACCTTTCTGGCAAATGACTTAGATCTTTTAGAATACTGTTTGGCATGTGTCTTGGTACTGTTCTTTTTACACTTTATATTTTTGCTACAGTTGGATGTGACTGGGACCTTGTGTATATAATTTCGTTCCACCTCGAACTTGAACTTTCTGGGTGGAGTTTGCATGCTTTCTCCGTGCATGCGCGGGTTTTCTCCAGGTACTCCGGTTTCCTCCCAAAGACCAAAAACATGCATGTTAGACTGATTGATAACTCTAAATTGTCTCTAAGTGTGAGTGAGAGAGTGAATGGTTGTTTGTCTTGTTTTGTCTCTATGGTAAATGGTAAATGGAGCTTATTTATACAGTATAGTGCTTTCCAGCCCCCTGTGAGGAGCCCCAAAGCACTTTACAATACCAACCATCCCCCCATTCATTCACACATTCATACACCGGTAGTGGTAGCCTGCCTTGCAAGGCGCCATCCAGACCTACCGGGAGCAACTCTGGGTTAAGTGTCTTGCCCAGAGACACAACGACACATGGTGGGCGGATGCGGGATTCGAACCTCCAACCTTCCGATCGGGGGTCGACTGCCATTACCACTGTGCCACGGCCGCCCCGGACTCTATGTGTCCTTGTGATGGACTTGCGTTTCTTCCAGGGTGGACCCTGCCCCTCGCACAGTGATTGCTGGACATGGGCACCGGCAACCCCCGTGACCCAAAAAAGAAGAAACGGGTAAAGATAATGAATGAGTTTTGGTTACAGTGTTTATATTGCCCTCCTTTCTTTCCTGTTGCAGGGGTTCCTGTCTTTCTGTATCTGCTCCAGCCCCGCCCACTTGCACCAGATCCTTGTCTGTCTGCACAGGTGTTTGCGATTCTACTTTGTTGGTTTGGTCTTTATATTTCCTTGGTTTGGTTTCGGTCTTCAGTTCTGCACTCTTTGTGGCTGTTCTGGCTCTATGCTCATGTCTGTTCACTACAAGTTTTGTTTGTTGGTTTGCTGCCATGTCAACATTTTATTTTGGCTAAAGAACAAAGTTCTGTTTCACCTCTTACCATTGAAGTCCAGCATGATCTATATGTACTTTGAGTCTTGACAACAACCCCCATGACATTAAATTTGGTTGAAAGACTTGTTTTCCTGCAGTATAATTTCTTGCAGTATAATTTCTAATCACTTAAATAAATGTAATACATCCCACTAATGCCATTTTAAATGTATTTTAAATATTCCTGGGGATTAAAAGCCAGCCAAAAATAAAAGCACAATCTAATTAGCTTCATCTTAGATGAGATGAAAATCAGCATTGTCATCATTGTCATCACCAGCACTTCTTAAGTATTTTAGCAAAAATACACATGGATAATTAGCCCTACTATCTGCTGAACAAAAAATGTCAATTTTACTGTCCTAAAGGAAAAACAAAAAGAATAGTATGCTCATTTAGGCACTAACTACCGTACTAATAAATATTTGACAAAACAACACTTCTAAAACGATCAAACCATTAATTTAGCGACATCCACCAGCAGTCACATGCCGAAGTTTCCCTGGGCAAGACACTGAACCCCTCACTGCCTCTGATGTGTGTCCCATCAGTGTATGAATATGATAAAGCACTGATTAGTGTACATTAACTCATACGCTGCTTTGCCACTTTGCAAATGTCAATGCTAGAAACCTTTAGTTTATTTTAGTTATACTTTTTATACTCTTTTTTTTATACTAGTATGCAAAAACTCAGGACAATATTATGTTCATTAAATGTTTAATGTTTTAGTTTTAGTTTTAGAGTCGGTGTAAATTTTCATACTCTTATACCACTATGCAAAAACTCAGGACAGTGTTAGTTTTACTATTTTATGCTTATGTCTATTATTATATGTTTCAGTGTTTCAATGTTTAGATGTTTACTGTTGCACCGAGGGACTGAGAGAAACGCAATTTCGGTCCTGTGTATGTCCTGTACAGTACATATTGCAGATCTGACAATAAAGTTGACTTTGACTTTGACTTTGATTAGTCTCTTCAGAACGATTTGTTCAATTAGCTTTGTAGAGATCTAGTAGAGTGCTGTATGAATGGGTAAATGGTAAATGGTAATGGTAAATGGAGCTTATTTATATAGCGCTTTCCAGCCCCCTGTGAGGAGCCCCAAAGCGCTTTACAATACCAGCCATCCACCCATTCATTCAGACATTCATACACCGGTAGTGGTAGCCTGCCTTGCAAGGCGCCATCCAGACCTACCGGGAGCAACTCGGGGTTAAGTGTCTTGCCCAGGGACACAACGACACATGGTGGGCGGATGCGGGATTCGAACCTCCAACCTTCCGATCAGGGGTCGACTGCCATTACCACTGTGCCACGGCCGCCCCTAATTGAAGCACACATTGTAATGTAAAATGCTGGTGAAGATTCTCAGTCGTCCAGGACATGATGAAATCAAAAAAGGCGTTCAATACAGGATCAACTGGACTTTATTTGTTGCAGAAAACGTTTCGACTTCTGTCCAGAAGTCTTTTTGACTTGAATCTTTTTGACTTGACTTTTTGACTTGAATCACTTTTTGACTTGAATTGAAAAAGACTTCTGGACAGAAGTCGAAACGTTTTCTGCAACAAATAAAGTCCAGTTGATCCTGTATTTAACGCCTTTTTTGATTGTAATGCAAAGCACTTTGAGTATCTTGATAAGATAGAAAGGAGCTATACAGTATAAGTACAGTCCATTTGCAGTCTGTTTACATAAGATAAAACTTTATTGATCCTGCAGGAAATTGTTGTACCTGAGTTTCAGTACAAAGTAACATACACAAGGAATCACACAAGATATATAAAATAACAGAGAATTTTAAAAATAATCAAGACACTCAACACTCTTTACAACACAATCTGTGCCTTCCTTTACCCATTCATACAGCATTCCACTATATCTGTACAATGACTAATCAGTGTTTTATCACATTCATACACTGATGGGACACACATCGGAGGCAATGAGGGGTTCAGTGTCTTGCCCAGAGACACTTCAGCATGTGACTGCTGGTAGAATTGAACCCCCAACTCTTGCGTTGAGGATGACTGCTCTAACCACTCAGCCACAGCCACTACAGATACCGGAGAGGTTAAAAAAAATACCAACAATTAATACAACAAAGACATGCACCATTAATAGCCATTTTGAGATTATTAGTGGTTTTAGGGTGATATTTTGACCCTGTAAAAAATAATTTAGTTGCCCGTCATGTCAGAATGGCTACTGCGAAGCAATGACTGTGGTTATTATGAAGAACAATTATATTTTTTTTGTGTGTGTGCAAGCAGAAAATGGAATGAATCTACTTGAGAAAATCTAGTACAAAGTAATAAATCAAAATGTGTGATAGTGTTGCTATTATTCCCTTTCAGCTTCACTGTACCTTGGCTATGTTCTGCAATATTCATCTGCCCACCAAGAATTATTATTCTACCCAAGTCTCACTCAGTCGGTTAGTGTTGAGGGAACAGAACGTGCCTTTAATGCTTTTGCCTCTCTCATATTAAGATATGAATCTGGATAATTGAACTGCTCCTTTGACTTCTTTAGACGATGTTAGGCAGGCTTCTAGTGAACAGAGATAGCTAAATGTATCGTACAAAAACAATCTCTTGGATTATCTTATAGAGTAGTCTTTGACTTGGAAACAAGTTATTTTGCACAGATCTTAAGTTATCTCTCCAGAGCACGAGAGAGTAAATAAAGCTACCACAGAGTTTGGATTTGTTATCCCAGGGTGAAAAGACCTTTGGCTGTCAGGACGAAACTGAAGTAAAGCACTCATTTCAACAATGAGATAAAGAGGTTTTGAGGTAGGAGACTTCATTAGTTGGTTTGGCTGCCAGTGAATAATCAATCATGTTATCCATGAAGTACTTCTATAAAATATAGAACTAACTTCAAAGTGATAGCTATTTCCACGCATGACTGATTTAAAAACAGTTTGAGACTTGACACAACACCAACATCTGAAATAAGACAGTGATTACATTTTTAGTGTGGTGAAATTTCACCAAACTTTTTGAAGTACTGTCTGATAGTAAAATGTTCTGCTTTACAATACACATTGGAGGGAAAAAAACTAAATAAACTATAAGTAAAATGAAGTCTGATTTGCAGCACATCTCACAGGATTGATTACATCTAAAGGTCATCCACTGGATCTCACTGGTTATACAGAAAAAGACCAAACAGTGCCTCACCGTGAAGGCAGTGTACCCCTCGTCCACCAGGATGTTTCTAGCACAGTTGTTAATGTGTTTAAAGCGATCAGGACCCAACAAAATACCTCCGTACCACCGAGACACGATCACCAACACGTTACGCACGTCCAGAATCTGCAATTGGGAGAAAAAAACACATGTAAAATGAGTGTGAATTTGGGGAACTGAATAGGAGACAAATATGCTAAAGTGACACATCAGCTTTCTTCAGAGGCTGAATATTTCACACCAAATGTGTTAAAGTGTATAGATTGTTTCTGTCTCAACTGCCAATCTAAAGTTGCTGGTCTGACAGTGACAAATTTGAGGGGAGTTTCTCATAAATGGGAAGCTGCATTTCCTTCTAATCTTTGTGGGCTATACATGAGGTAGAATAATTGTCTAATAAACTAGAATAGTAGGAAAATAATTAAAAAAAACTTTTCATCCTTCCATTATCTTTACCCATATCTTCCTTTTTGGGTCACGGGGGCCACTGGTGCCCATGTCCAATCATCACTGTGCGAGAGGCAGGGGACACCATGGACAGGTCTCCAGTCCAACATAGAGACACATAGAGACAAATGAGACAAACAACCATTCACTCTCTCACTCACCTAGGGACAATTTAGAGTTACCAATCAGCCTGACATGCATGTTTTTGGTCTGTGGGAGGAAACCGGAGTACCTGGCAAAAACCCACACATGCACGGAGAGAACATGCAAACTCCACCCAGAAAGGCCCCAGGCCGAGATTTACAACCGACGACCTTCATGCTGAGAGACAACAGCTCTACCAACTGTGCCACCGTGCTGCTGAAAAAGTTTTCATAAATAACATTTTGTACAGTATAACAAAGGTGCTACCATTGTTATAAAATTCTTACACAAACTTTCAGTCTGTTAATGACACCCACAACCCACCCAATAGATGTCACTGATGCAGTGCTTTGCCATCAGGATCTGACAAATCACAAACAGAGGTGACCTGAAGTTGTACCCTAAAGCTCCCCACACCAAGTCATGAAGAGTAGGGCTGGTGTGTCTTTCCAGAACATTGGCAGGATTGATCCTTTAGAACTGCTACTCAGGCATATGATGGTCAATAGTGATATTGCAGATTTATTGCTAAACACAATGCAAGGTCTCTCATCATGGATCCATGCTTCCCATTTATAGAACCACTACATATGCAGCTGCCTCTGCTCTGGTGTTTATGGCTGCCTAAGCAAAGGGCAGTGGACCTGTGATATCAGGTGTTGAGACATAATGTGGGTGTTGTACAGAGATTTTAATATCCATCACTGGATTCCAAGCTCAGTTGCTGTAAGGTTCTATAATGCTAGTTGCAGAATAAAGATATCAGTGATTGAAGGTCACCAGACATTGTGTGGTCTGTCTTGGGCAAGTGGATTATTCACGTGTGTGGGTGCTCTCATGTACCCAATCATCCATTATCTTCCACTTGTTCCGAAGTCGAGTTGCAGGGACAACAGCTGGAGCAGAGAAGTCCAGACCACTGAAAATAGGTGGGTCTGCAGTGGAAGTGGTCTCCAGCTACAAATACTTGGGTGTACACATGAATGATAACCTCAGCTGGAGCAACAACACCACCAGCCTGATCAAGAAAGGTCATCAGAGACTCTACTTCCTCAGACGGCTGAGACGAGCTGGTCTGAGCAGCCCAGTCCTCACCTCCTTCTACAGGTGTGCAGTGGAGAGCATCCTGTGCTCCAGCATCAACGTGTGGCATGGAGGCTGCACAGTTGAAGAGAGGAAAGCTCTGCAGAGAGTGGTGAAGGCTGCACAGAAGTCTGTTGGAGTCAGTCTCCCCACCATCACAGACATTTACACCTCCAGATGCAGGAAAAGAGCCACCTGCATCATGAAAGACCTCACTCACCCAGCACACTCACTCTTTGCCCCACTCCCCTCAGGACGGAGGTTGAGGAGCATCAAATGTAGAACCACTAGACTGAGGAACAGCTTCTACCCTGAGGCTGTTAGACTCATGAATAAATAAAAAAATAAAAAAAAATAAACACTGCAAAATATCACATCATGCTGATGCTGATCTGTTTTCTTGTTGCTGTATTCATCTGTGACCATCTGCTCATACAAACTCATGTTCGTGCTGCTGTTTATTCCCACTATATTAGGCTTAGTGTATTACTAGTTGATGCTTTTCTTAGTTAGTTCTAGATGTTATTACTGTTTTTCTCTTTCATTGTTGTTGGATGTAACTGGGACCTCGTGTACATAATCTCGTTTTCATCTCATGTACCACATGCGGTGCAAATGACAATAAAGACTCTCTGACTCTGACATCTCTTTCCAGTCAGCTCTTCTGGGAGGACCCCAAGGCTTTCTCAGGCCAACCGAGACATAGTCTCTTCAGCTGATCTGGGTCTTCCCTTGGGTCTCCTCCTGTTCGGCCATGCCCGAAGCACCTCCCTGTGGAGGTGCCCAAGAAGCATCCTTACCAGATGCCCAAACCACCTCAACTGGCTCCTCTCAATGTAGAGGAGCAGCAGTCCTACTCCAAGTCTCTCCTGGATAACTGAACTTCTCACCCTATCTCTAATGGAGAGTCCAACTACTCTGCGGAGGAAACTCATTTCAACTGCCTGTACTGTATCCACAATCTCATTATTTCGGTCACTATCCAGAACTCGTGGCCATAGGTGAAGGTAGAAATGTAGACCGACAGGTAAACAGACCGCTTTGTCTTACAGCTCAGCTCCCTCTTCACGGGCACAGAGTCCACAAGACTGCAGATGCTGCACCAATCCGTCTGCCAATCTCATGCTCCATACTTCCCTCACTCATGATCAAAACCCTGAGATACAGTACTTGAACTCCTCCACTTGAGGCAGAATCTCACCCTCGACCCAAAGAGAACAATCCACACTTTTTCCAATGTACCCACTGGATCCAAAATCAGCAACTTTGTGCCCCACATGCCGCATAATGTCACAATGCAACCCCACAGTCTCATGCAAACCCACAATGTCTGGTGACCATCACTCACTGTTTTGACTGACTATCGAACGATTTACCGGACAACACTAACACTCTACTCATGATGACACAACCTATGCCTTGTGGTGTCTGTCTTATACATGCCAATTTCTTGTAAATCAAATCATTTGGATAACCGTCGCTGGCTTTACTTTTTTGTTAGGAAGTGTATATCTAACTTGTTGAAACATAGACAAAAAAAGACTTAGGGGTGTTCTGTAGTGTCAGCATTACTGTTCACTTGTTCCTTAAGTGCAATAGTTCCTAAACACTTTTTCTCAGACTTGCATTCTTGGTTTAAGAGGACACCGCCACCACAGAACTCTGTTGACATAATGGTCTACAACAATGTTGCCCTCTAAATAGCAACCAAGCACATTTTCCAAAATGCCAGTCTGAATTTCCTCCTAATACAAAGAAGAAATTTTGGCTCAGCTCTGAAACACAAAAAAGTGTTATCTGTAACTTTAGGGGACCCATTCACATCTGGTTGAAAGCACGCTTGCCTGAATCAGATCCCTCTTTATTCATTACTGAACACTTCCACGTTCATTGGCAGGAGCCATAAATCTAAATGAGGAAACGGGTGAAAAAACTCAAAGGGAGGAATGAGACTGGAGAAAATAAGCTTAGGGAAAGAGCTCTTCATATAAATGGCTCAGTTGCTTGAGAGGGTGACAAGTAGGAGACTAATCAGTGTGTCGCTACAGATGAGCTACAAGACCTGATATTATCAGTCCAGTTACAGCAGACAGGTCAGCCACAGAACTTGACAAGACAGTCCGTCTTTATGCATTTGACAAAGCCAGGCTGTAAATAAATAATATGAAGAGTGACTTGTTTGTGAACGGCTGCTGAAAGCTTCAAGTTAAGGCAATAGTTCATAACTTTTTTTGTGGGTTTCTGTGGATCTCTACTTCTCCAAACCGAGGCCTTTCAAAGAGCTATCTACAACAGATATTATTTACCATTGCACAGAACCCCGTTTCAAAAAATCCAATGTATTAATCACAATACTGTGATTTTGTTTGTTCCTTATTCACACAACAGGGGGAAGCTTTCTGTTGCTGAAAGCTGATTGGAGAAATGTGTGTTTCAAGATGACAAGCATATTTGCAGTGGCTCCCTGCTTTGGTCCTTGAGGAATATTATCCTGCATGTTTTACAGGATGCCTAGTCGTTTCCCTGCTCCAACACACCTGAATCACTAATTTAATTACTTCCTCAAATTCTGTAGAAGCCTGTTAATCACCCATCCATTCCAATCAGCTGTCAGAGCAGGAAAACAACTAAGGTCATTTTCACACCTGATAGTCTGGTAGACTCGGTTGGATTGGGGACCAAAATTGGGAACATTTGTTTATATTTCAGCTGGTGCAGTTCGCATTAGCACGGCACTGTCAGTCGAGGCAACCTGTTCCCCCCCATCGCCTGTGGTGGCGCTGCACCAAAAACTACTCAAGGAAATGACACAAATACCGGTACCTCTGAAGAAGACAATTCTTTTTATTATTCTTCTTCTTCTGGAAATAAAAACAAAAATGGAGTGGCGTCAAATTTGAGCGGTTTTAAGATTTCTGTTCTGTCATTTTTTTAACAAACAGCATGACCAGAAGATGAGGCAGAGACCATGGAGAATGCTGTTTTTCACATAAGGCAGATGACGGCTCTGTATGAGATATGAGAAATGCATTTTTGTTTTGGTTGTATTTACCCAGACTGCTCTATGCTGTAGTCCACTTCCAGCTTTTGGAGCGGTCTCTGGTCTGCTTGCATTCACACTGCATTAGAACCGCATTCGAGTTCACTTCAACCAAAACAACACCTAGGTATTTAGGCGGACCAGAGTTCACTTTTTTGGTCTGCATCAGAGTTCGATTGTGCATTCACACGTCCCCAAACAAACCAAACTTTCTAGGCAAACGGACTAGAGTTCGATTGAAACGGACTAAACAGGGCTGGTGTGAATGCACCCTAAAACATGCAGGACTGCATCACGTGGTGCTCCTCGAGGACCAGGGTAGGGAACCACTGGACCAGAGACTGTTATTACTGATTCTTGATCAAATAATATCGTGCTTTCTGATTCTGATTCTGTTTTGGAGCTGGTGACTTGTGAGCAAAACCAATTAAAGCATGTCCTCATCAGATACATTAAATTCCTCTGTACTGTATTTATTTAAAAAACAAAAAAAGAGTATTAAAAGACTATAAAATGGTCAACAAATTGACATGAGGTCCCCCATGTTTATCTTGTCTTGTAAAAAATAGTAATAATAACTGAATTGTTTTGTCTTCTCCTTGTAGCATGTCCAGTTTCTGTCTGGCTACACTCACTAATAGCTTATCTGATGGTTTTTTCAAGTCTTAGAGAGGAGATCTAGTTCATCGGGGACCTACATTTTGGCTGTTGCAAGTCCTAGATATGTCATTAGCATTTTGATTTAAAAAGTGAACTTTAAAATGCCTTTCTTTTGTAAACTTGAAGATAGAATGTTGAATGAAATATTGGAAACAATGTATAAAGAAATGCCTTAAATGGTATATTAATTGCCCTAGACAGCAGAAAATGTATTTTACTCCAAACTGAGTACATATTTTAACCTGTAATAGGTGATTTTAGTGCATTAGAGACAGTTCAACAACAATGATGTATCACTGCATAAAACTAATTTAGTGAACTTGTCGGCGCATCCATGTTCCTCAAGACCAATAATTCCTAAAGTTAGGGTGAAACCCAAGCAACACGGGGAGAGGTAATAATAATAATAATGATAATGAATTCAATTTATAACGCACTTTTCATTAATGAAAATCTCAAAGTGCTAAGAGGTCTTGAGATGATCTCCAGAAATCATGTTCAAAGATTATTGCTAATGGTACATTATGCTACAATTGTTATAAAATATAGAAACTATAGTCCTAAATGGATAAAACAATAAGCTATTTTCAGTGTTATTATATCCATTTGTTTGGCTGATTGTTAATGTTGGTGCACCTGAAACAGCCATGAGGCTCTGTCACAAGACACCTCAGTTCGAGACTGAGACATGCGCCTCAGTGCGACTTCTGAATAAACCAAGGTGGGGTGGGGGGCTGGAACCAGCCCTACTCTGGTGTGCCTCTGTGCCACAGATTGAGGTAGTAACAGGCAGAACAGCTGACGTAATGTGATTAAGTGATGAAAATAGTGTGCAACCACTTGGTTGCAAGATTAAACATCAACAGATTTATTACAGTGGGAATATTAATGATGACGCACAGCAATTTTTCAGTTAGTTTAAAATATATAGAGAGAGTCAGAGAGTCTTTATTGTCATTTGCACCGCATGTGGTACATGAGATGAAAACGAGATTATGTACACGAGGTCCCAGTTACATCCAACAACAAATGAAAGAGAAAAACAGTAATAACATCGAGAACTAACTAAGAAAAACATCAACTAGTAATACACTAAGCCTAATATAGTGGGAATAAACAGCAGCACGAACATGAGTTTGTATGAGCAGATGGTCACAGATGAACACAGCAACAAGAAAACATATCAGCATCACCATGATGTGATATTTTGCAGTGTTTATTTTAATTTTATTTTTATTTATTCATGAGTCTAACAGCCTCAGGGTAGAAGCTGTTCCTCAGTCTAGTGGTTCTACACTTGATGCTCCTCAACCTCCGTCCTGAGGGGAGTGGGGCAAAGAGTGAGTGTGCTGGATGAGTGAGGTCTTTCATGATACAGGTGGCTCTTTTCCTGCATCTAGAGGTGTAAATGTCTGTGATGGTGGGGAGACTGATTGTATAGTTAACCGTAAAGAGAATAACTAAAGTGAGTTATTCTTTACGTTTTGTAAATGACAGAAGGGAGTCGTCCAAAACACATTTACAGTAATGTGTTGCACTCTACTTCAGCCCAGCTGCCTGCTTCATTTCTGAAAGCTCAGGGCTGTGCAGGAAGTGACTGGCTAATTTATGAATGGTCATAGGAATCTTACCACGTGTGACCATTTCGCAAGACTCTGTCTTTGGGCTAAGAAATCGCTGCTATTTGTGGGTCAGAAGATGAAAAGTTTGGGAAACCCTTAATACAAGAAAAAAAAAATCATTTTTTGTTTGTATTGTTGTTCCTCATCCCCTATGATTTTGATTTTTAAAATGAGACAGGTTTATTACCTTGTATCTATACTTAATTGGTGCCCACTTAGTGGCTGGCAGGAGGAAGAGGTTTTCAAAGTGTGTGTTTTATAATCAGGCATATGACCGAGGGGAGTATGAAATCAAAACGGTGAGTTTAAAAATGCTAAATTACTCTGTAAACGCACAAGATATGTGGGTGTGTGTGACTTTTCTAACATCCTACATTGTTCTTAGGCTCATCTATTTTACAATAAGCTGAACAGGACATTTGCAGCACAATTTATCAGCTGTGTTAAAAGCATTCAAATAGCAATTTACTCAGTAATGAGTAATGTACCTAATATCCTAACAGAAACCTAGAGTTTTTGTCATACAGTTATATAAAAATACTGGAGAATGGTTTTGTAAAACAAACAAACGAAAACAAAAAAATACTATCTACAATATCTCTCTCTGTATATAT
>JBBPBX010007449.1:6475-26275 GCA_038048925.1 Garcialebias charrua
TGTATATATGTATGTATGCATACATACATACTGTACATACATTTGCACAATCTTTACATCATAGTGCAATATACATATCAGTTATATATCAATACAGGTTAAAATATTCTGAACAGGAGTCTCTAAATATCCATCCATCCATCCATCCATCCATCCATCCATCCATCCATCCATCCATATATCAATTTTTTTACCCAATTCTTCCTTTTCGGGTTGAGGGGGCCACTGTTGGTCAAATTCAACAGTCACTGTACAAGAAGCGAGGGACAACCTGGACAGGTCTCCAGTCCATTACAGGGACACATAGAGACAAACGAGACAAATAACCATTCACTCTCTCACTCACACCTAGAGACAATTTAGAGTTACCAATTAGTCAAATTCTTCTTATTATTAATATTATTAATATTGTGTACACAGTATTTAAGCAGTACAGTACATCGTGTTTATCACTTCATCAGGTACTTCTATCTTACTCCTACTTTGTTCTTTTCTTCACTCAAAAATGTTACTAGTTGAGAAAAAAAAGCACATTGTATTTTTTTTTTTACCTCTTGTTTTTTGCTTCCATGTGGAAGTGGTGGTGCAGAGGTTAGAGAAGGTGGGCCTGTGATCAGAAGATAGCTGGTTCAACTCCCGATACCGACAACATTAAAATGTGGGTGGAATTGGTGTAGCACCCACATTTGTCTCCATCCTCATTTTCTCACTCTGGATCTTTGAGCAAGGCCCTTAAACTCCCCATCTGCTCCCCCAGGCGCCCTGGACAGCAGCGCTCTCTCGGTGGTCTGTGGTTGTGTCAGGAAGAGCATCGGGCATAAAAATAATTACTAAGTCTTTGTGTGACTTAGTTCGCTGTGGTGACTCCTGAAGAAGGGAGCAGCCGAAAGCAGAAGAAAAGAAAAGTATTGTCTCCACTACCATCCTTAAGTAATCCCTGTTTCCAGCTGGGTACCGTGGCCTAAAACATGATACAAGCTTCACAATTGGCTACAAACCATTCCATATTTTTTGTTCAGGTCTCTACTTGTTGAAATCAACAAGAACATTTTATCTACAAAATGCAAAAATTAAATTAGCCTACCTAACTGGAAGCTCTTGCTCATTACTGCACAAATAACATGGTCTTTAGAGTTTGATGGAGTCCAACATCCACCTATGTAAAAGTATATCCAGAAAAGGTAAGCTACTGTAAATGAACACAAAATAATAATAATAATAAAAATACAATCTAGATATGTTATCCATAGGTGTTCTTACAGTGTCTTGGCACTTTAGTAGAAATAATGGGAACCAGAGAATAATAAAAAAGACCAGCTTGACAACTGTTTACATCAACATCAATATTTTAATTATGGTGTTTGTAGTTTGCATATAGAAAGTTCAATATTTCCAGTAACGATTAATATTTATACAAAGTATTTCCATGTAACACAGTATTGTCTGATCAGCTAATTGAATCACTTTATGAGCCCAACACCACAGCACTTTTATATTTATTTGAGACCTTCTGCAAACTATGCTTTCTATTTACCCACATCCATCCGGTGTTGCTCTTTCTCTAATGGAGCACAGGGCACACAATGTACAGCAGCAGTGTTTGTAGTTAGAAGCCAAGAAGGTTCTAACTGACTTTAATAGCATTATTATGGTGTATACATGTCTGTATAGTGCATCTATATTCAGAATCCTCCGTAAAATTTAATTCTTGCTTTCACCAAATAGGACCTTATTCATATTAAGGTAATCAGAAAACGTTGTTAACATTGCATACACAATCTTAATTGGTTTAAACCTCACATTGCTGTGCATGTAAGCTTAACCCTCTTATACAGATCAAAGAAATTACCTTGAACTGAGGCGAGAGAGAGCAGCAGCAAAGTACATCACTGGGTTGAATTCATAGAAACCCTCAATATACAAGGGACACGTTTAAGTCATGTAGAAAATACCTACTACTTATTGTGTGAATGCTTATAAAGCATTATTATGATCCATTTCTCTTCCGTACATTTTTCGACATCTTCCTCGTTCCACAATTTTTGTGCTATTTCAACAAATCATATATTAAAGCATTTATTTATTTTAGGACAAGCTATGACTTTTGGTATTGGTGCATGATGGGGATTTTAAACCCCTGTTACCTTAATAAAAAACCACACAAGATAAACAAGAGAATTGTGTTAACACAGCCAAAGAAACTTTGTAAAGGGGATAAGGCTTTTTAATGTACTTCTTGAAAGTTGGTTGGTCTCATGAACACATTCTTGCACAAATCCGAATTGTGCTGGATATGACAAGCGATTTAAACAAGAAGGAGGTGGAGTTGACAAGCTCTGACGTCTTACAGATTAAACAAACAAGTCGTGGTTCTGATCCTACAGGAACATCTAATCCAAACATTGTCAAGGCTAAAAGACTGTCTTTTCTGTATCAAGGAGAAAAGCAAACAAACATGTTTGTACTATCAAATATAAGTGTTTGAAGGGAACAGAGAATATTTGATATAAGTGAGCTGGGTTAGAATTATTGTGTCAGAGTAATTAGTTTTAGATGATAAATGTTGAACATCTTCATCAGTGAAACTTTAGCTTTTTGAAATATTTAGCCTTTTCTGCAATTTGTCTTTCTCATAGAAAATGAATTGAGCTAATTTTACATCCTTCAGATCTTTAGATCTTTTTACAAACTTTTACTGTTCCTTTCATATTTTGTTCAGGTTAAGCTTCTTTCCGCTTCTCTGTGCAAATTTAAACATATAGCTACTGTACTTTGTACATTCAGCTGTTTTTTCAGCTGTTTTGTGCTGCTTTCAGATTCGTTCTGCTAATGACAACTTTTTTGTGTTGTTTCTGACTTCAGCTAATTTCATCTTGTTATGCTCCCTTCAGCTTATTTATGGTAGTTCCCTTATCAGTCAGTCACTCGGTGCAACATAGATGCTATGCAGTGGCGGCTGGTCATTTTATTTTATGGGGGGGGCGCCATAAACTGTTTTTTTTTTAAACATGCGTAGAAGTATGCATAATTATGTTTGTAGTAAAGTAAAGTAAAAGTTTGATCATGTTTTTATTTGTATATATCAGGTGTATCCATTTGTATAAAACTATCATTAATAAAACATGGTTCATCTTCACCTTGTTTGAGGCATCAGTGTGAAAAGAGAATGGGAGTGTTCTGCTTCCACTTTTCAATTTTTGGACAACTTCTATCATATTCTGTTATCATTATTTTAGTAATACAATTAGAACTGGAACCAGAAACTGTGAACTCTTCTATTAGAACTGGAACCAGAAAAGTTTGAACCCTGCTCCAATGCTGCGGGCCTTGCTGCCCTTCCACTTGGTCTCTTGGACACATAAAACATCTACCTTCCTTCTCTGCATCATGTCAGCCAGCTCTCTACCTTTGCTTGTCATTGTCCCCACATTTAGAGTTGCAACCCTCAGTCCTACATTCTTCACTTTCCTCTTCTCCTCTGTCTCCTGACACGTTTTCCTCCTTGTGGTCTTCTACTAACAGTAGCACAATTTCTGCTGACACCATTTGTCAACAGCACCGGTGGCAGTCGTTGGATGTTGTGCAGGTGGTAAGAAGAGAGACAGGTGAGGAGGAGGAGTCTATCTCCTCTTACCACCTGCACAACCCTGAGAAATCTAAATAACTTCAAAAGTTCTAAGACCAGAAACAATAGAGGAGAAACCCAAAAATCCAGAACCTGCTGGTCCACAACTTCTATAGATGCTGGTCTACAGCATCCAGAACCAGCTGGTCTACAACTTCCAGAACCAGCTGGTACACAACATCTGTAGATGCTGGTCCACAGCATCCAGAACCAGCTGGTCCACAACATCTAATAGGAGCTAGGTACTTGTTAGAGGCTTTGTTTCCATTCTCTAGATCAATACAGTGTTAAGAAACACAGTAGTATAACACCACCAGTGACATTTATTTAGTATATAAAATTATTAATATTTGATATTTTTATAAGCAAATTTAAATAAATGTAGCCATCACAGTCCAATACAATAACCAGGCAGCTAGCGCTAGCATGCTAACAAACAAACAAAGAAAAAAAACTCATCACTTCCCACTTGTAGTAAGCTGAAGGCATTTTTCACAGAGCCATCTAATATCTGAGAGGCATATCAGTCAGAAATGCAAATAGACATTAGATAAAGGGCTTTAAATTATTTAAAACGTACCTGATCAAGCCTGCTTGAGTCACTGCACGTCTCTGTAATCCCAGACAAAAAAAAAAAAAAAAACTGGACCGGAAGTACATTGTTCTGTACGTTCAGCTCACGTTGGACTGTCCAGGGCGTACAAAACAGCGCCCTGAAGAGACCCATTGTATCGTAACGTGGTGGCATCAGTACGCATGCGCCAGCTATAATTAGAGTCAATGGATCAGATAAGAGCGCCCCAAACAGGAAATACGTCACCAATCAGAAAAACATTTTTTAAAACAAACAATATAACTCATCATTGCTCATAAAATATTTATCCTACACAACTAAAAACATATATGCATATATTTTGAAATATTTTATGTTATTATTATTATTTTTTTTTAAAGTATTCAATTGTAAACTGGTCCAGAACTTCCAATGGGGCAGAACTTACAGTGGGGCGGCGCCCTGGCGCCCTCTAGTGGCGGCCGCCCCTGATGCTATGGGACCTTGCGCTCCGCGCGATTACCTGAAGGAATACAATCACGCCTTTACGGCAGGGGCGTCAGCGTCATGCCAGAGACCCCGCCCTCTGGGTACTTAAGGCGCTGACGCCCGTCCTACTTTCTCTTATTGCCCTTCACCTCGCTTAAACCTGAACTCAACTCTCTTCACGGGACTTCTCTGTGCTTCATTGCTCGACCAGAGGTGAGCTTGCTCTCTACACAGGGCGTACAGAGAATTCTTCCTGCGTACTGCCGGGCTAGCGGAAGCTAGTCCGGCACATTTTACCTTAACCCCGAAGTTTTTTCTTCTCCTCTCTCCGCAAACTGCTTCGCTCAACGGCGCTAAACTGCGTCACATCGCTACCTCTGCTAATTTCATAGCAGGCTAGCCAGCAAAAGCGACGCGACGGAGGAGACGTCTCAAATAAAAAGAAAAATGATTTTAGAGGGACTCGCTCGCCTTATCTCAGACATGCCTCCGGAGAAAGGAAAGTGAAAGACAAGACTTCCAAAAAAGACTGGCAAGACGGCGAGCCCGACCTTGCGCGCCTGCCCCAGCGGATGCGGTTTTTTCCCTCTCGGCGACGGACACCCATGAGGCCTGTCCTGTCTGCCTGGGAATTCTACACTTGAACATGGCGCTGGATACGCCCGAATCATGCCCACACTGCAGCCAGATGTTGGAGGCTGTGAGGAGGCACCGGGCAGACTTCGTCGCCAAAGCCATGGGTGCTGATGCGGCGCCAACAGACCCGGACACGACTGAGCTTCTCACTCCTACCCCAGAGCTCGAGAACATGGCTCTGGAGGACAGCACCCAAGGCGAATGGGGTGACAGCCAAGATGCGCTGGCTCCCATCGGGGACTTAACAGTCGACTTCGACACTCGAGGCTTGATGAATGAGGACGAACTCTCGATTTCAGCCTCAGGTGAATTTTGTGCTGATGACGCCGACCCTGAGTACGACGAACAGGGGGGAGACCTCTCTCACACCCCGGCGCCTCTGCTCCCGCAGACTGACTTTTCGATCCCTGCTCTGTTCGACTTCTGTCACAGAGCAACGGACGCGCTACAGATCCCATGGCCAGAACCTCCACCACCTCAACAAGTCACGAGGTTGGCAGGAAATTATTTTTACTCAAAACAACAGTCCGCCACGAGGCAAAAGATGCCCATCTTTCCGGATTTCCTAACGGAGCTGACTCGCACCGGGACCCATCCCAGGGCTCGCATGATGCTGCAGCTCTCACAGTTCCTCGACGTGGACGGGATAAATGCAGCGGGCATAGCCAACGTGCCACAAATGGAGGAAATTCTGGCGTCTCACCTGGCCCCCAGGTCATCTTGGACGAAACCAACTTTGCCCAACAAAGCCCGTCGAGCCTCAGCTTCACTGCTCGAGAAATGCTACAGGGCTCAGGGCCTCGCGGTGTACGCAATGAACTCGTCCGCCATGATGCAAGCGTACCTGGCTGAAAAACTGCAAGAGCTCCAGGTAACGACAGACAGACAGGCTGCCGCCGACCTGCTGGAGGAAGTACGCAGGGCAACAGACTTTGTGCTCTGCATGATGGGGACAGCAGCTGTTGCTCAAGGCAGAAACATGGCTGAGGTGGTCATCGCACAATGCCATCTGTGGATGACTCTAACTGACCTCTCGGAGGGACAGAAAATTCCTTTTCTGCACCACTCCATAGAGCCGACGGGATTATTCGGAAAAGCTCTGGATCGAATTTAGACCAGACTGGACCAGAGGCGCAAACAAGCTGAGGCTCTCCGGGTAGGCATCCCCAGAAGGGCCTTCGTCCCCCCAGGAAGTCAGCTGGGAGCAGAGCCCCGAAGCCTCGACACCACTCGACCACACGTGTCCCACCACAAAAGCGTCTGACGAGGCGGAGCACTGGCAGAGACCACCGCCGGACCCGCCTCGGGCCGAACACGCCTGGAGTAAGAACAGATTTGTTCCCCGCCAAGCGGTCAGACACAGGGCCTCCTCGGCGAACCGGGACGCCAGACAGAAACGGGCCTGACGAACCAGGCCCTCTTTTTGACTTTACACGATCACCCATCCACGTGGTACGGGAAATGATCTTTTCACGTCCAGACTTTGTTTGTAACATGGTACAAAAAGCTGGTGACTTTTCTTTACGCACAAATCATGTTTTTTCTGTTGTAAGTGACATAAAGTCAAATATGTCGTTACACATAAGCACGAATAAAGCTCAAAAAACAGCCCCTCTCTGTTTCTTGACAAAAAAAACACAACAAACAAAACACAGTAACATCAGCAGCAACGGCCCCCTCTGTTCTTCCAGCCGACATAAAGGATGGGGGCCATCATTCCCCCCTCCCTCACGGCTCACAGGGTGTTAGTCTAATCAATAAACCCTAGCTGGGTGCCTCGGGTCTGTCTGCCACAGACAGTGCCATAGGCGTCGGCAAACAGGCCCGTCGGTCCTCACAGAGACAGGTAAGGGGGGTCACGTGTCCCAGTCCCCGTCCCATGGTAAATCACGGGGCCGGCAATACACTAATCAAACGATCTTGTGTCACGTCCGCACTCCAGGGGTGCGCGACGACAGAACCTAGCAGCCCACCTTCTGGGCCAGCTCCTATTCACTGGATTCCAGTAAGTGACGGGGGTTACAACAGAAACCCACAGGCCAAAACCAGTGTCACACGTTCACAAAAGGAAGTGGTGATGATACTGCAGCTTGTGTAAACACTCAATGCAAAGCAGAAATGGCACCAGGGCTAAAACAGATTCCTCTTCCTTCTAATCAAAGGGGACTGGACTTTCTGTCACCAGCCAAACAAAAAAACGCTCAACACGGAGGACTGTCTCGGACAGCTTCACATCCGTCTGCTGAAACTGCCCACTTATCCTCAGTGGGCAATGTGCCTTGCTCAAGCAATGATCCTGCAGCGTGTGACTGCACTCGTTGCACTGAATCAGTTTTACTATTAAACGAGACCCCTCCATCAGGTGAAACACAGCCTCCCGGAAGTTCACCAGGCCCCAGGGCACTGATGAGACCGGAGAACAGTGATCCAGACCCAACTATGAAGCGGGCTGGAGTCAGGAGGTCTGCTCGTATCTAGAACTTGCACCCACTCCGAACCATGACTCCCCACAAGAACAGGAAAAACAGGCATTCTGTTCCGCTTTTGGCCAATAATGTCAGCAGATTGCCTCTGCCTCCTAACACTCTCGATGTGAGAGGTATGGAGGTGCATCTGCAAGAGGGCCTTCTCCCTAACCTGGTGGACCCTCAAAGGGCCACAGAAATCAGGACCCTCGAGGAGGAGCTGGCCCTACCACCTGCTCCTCTCCAGGGACCCACCACATCACCAGAAGGAACAACCTCGCCACTTATGCTGAGAACTGTGGCAAATTTCAGCTTGGAGGCTGAGAGGAACAAACTGGTGGCATTCAAAACGCACGAGTTGTGTCAACACAGTCTCTCTACGCCTGGAAATGGCGTATTTTTGAAGCTTGGTGCATGGGAAGATATATTATTTCTTATTCATGTGACTTGGTCCAGCTCATCACCTTTCTTCAAGACCTGCTTGAGAAAAAGCGATCTTTCTCAACCATTAAGGTGTTTCTATCAGCTATTTCAGCTTGTCACGAGGGCTGGGGGAGTAGGACGCCTGGCGCGCACCTGCTCATAATAAGTTTTATGAAGGACGTGCTGAGGAAAAAACCCCCAGCAGGATCTTGACCCCTGGATGGGATCTTACTCTGGTCTTGAGGGCTCTCTGTGACCCCCCATTCGATCCACTGAGCGATATCAAGATATATCTACTATCTTATAAGACCGCTCTGCTTCTGGCTCTGTGCTTGACAAAACGTGTGGGTGACCTCCATGCCTTGTCCGTGCACCCAATGTACCAGGTTTGCCCCTGACGGGTCAAAGGTCATCCTAAGGCCCAATCCTGCGTATATCCCTAAGGTCCTTAATCTGAACCCCAGAAGTCTGGACTTTGATCTCTCTTCTTTTCCTCCTGCTCCTGTCCTCACTCAGAAACAGAAAAGGCTGAAGGCTCTCTGCCCCGTGAGGGCTTTAAGCACTTACATGCAGAGAACAGCTGAATGGAGAAAAACAAACCAACTGTTTGTGTGCTTTGCAGCACCTGCTACCGGAAAGGCCCTATCAAAGCAGCACCTCTCACACTGGGTGACTGAGGCCATTAAAAGGGCGTACAGTAGCAAAGGTCAACAGGTGCCCTCTGGAGTGCGTGCCCACTCCACTCGGGGCCTGGCCACCTCGTGGTCGTTGTTCAGGGGTGTACCAGTGGCAGACATTTGTGCGGCTGCAAACTGGAGCTCTACAAATATGTTTGCAACGCATTACAGTTTGGACCTTACTGCGTGTGATGTCACTCAGGCTGTCCTTTCTAACACACAGTAGAAAGCGACCTTGAGATGCCTATTGAATAAAGGCGGACGTTCACACTAGGATACATTTTACTGAGCATTTCAAGGGCGTGAATGAATTACGTTCCCATAGCATCTATGTTGCACCGAGTGACTGACTGATAAGGGAACTGAAAGTTATGCACCATAACTCATGTTCCCTGAAGGAAGGGAACGAGGTGCAACATACTTGGCCCTTTCAATGCTGAAAGCTCGGTGAAGTGCATTTTAGAGAAAGTAGGACGGGCGTCAGCGCCTTAAGTACCCAGAGGGCGGGGTCTCTGGCGTGACGCTGATGCCCACGCCCCTGCCGTAAAGGCGTGATTGTATTCCTTCAGGTAATCGCGCGGAGCGCAATTTCCCATAGCATCTATGTTGCACTTCGTTCCCTTCCTTCAGGGAACATGAGTCATGGTGCATAACTTTCAGTTTTAGCTCCCCCCACTATTTCAAATACTATTTAGCTGTTTCCAGCATTTTCAGCTAAATACACATTTTTGGCACAAATAAAAAAAAATCAGCCTAATTTAACAAAAATATGCTCTCCACTTCCATCCAATTTGTTTCTTTCTGCTTTTTAGCTACTTTTCAGCTGTTTTTATGTGCAAATGTTGGCTTTTTCCAGATAATTTCCACTTTTTTGTGTTAATTATGTGTCTTGGGCACAATTGTGCCCTCTCCACTGTCTTCTGGTATTTTCAGCTTCGTCCTGCATTTTCAGCAACTTTAGCCAATTTCAGCTTTTTTAACAAATTTCCCAATTTTGTGCTAATTTCAGCTTATTTAAAGCAAATTCAGCAAATTTATTTCTGCTTTCTTCTGCTAACTTAGGCTTGTTCTTCCATTTCGACTACATTTCAGCATGTTTTAGCTAATTTCAGCTTTTTTTTTCAGCAAATTCTTCAGCAATAAGCATTCACACTGCCTTTTTTGAAAGACATGCAATTTCTCTAGTTCCTTAGTGTAATTCAGTAAATCTTTATCTGCAGGGTGATCCTATCAGGCCACATTTTTATCATACAAAGGGTCCCACGTAATGTACCGGTATGCATAATCTTTTTTTTAAAAGTAGGCACTCTCATTCGCATGACTTTAACCCATATAAATTGTTTAGAGCAAATTTGACCAGGATATGAACTATAAGGCCAGCAAACACAGAGCTGGTCTGGGAATGTCTTCAAAGTGCATGATTGCAGAAATACACATTCAACACTTTGCTGACAAGATGTTCAGAGCTGAGATTTGAGTTCTCAAATTTAATATAAATAAAGCTGACACACTGGACTTTATCTTGAGTTGTATTGTTTCCTTGAGATTTTATGTTTTTGACATGCCCTGACAGTTTGAAATGGAGTAAAGCTGTGCAGCAAAATAAACATTTTGGATGCATTTACGGTAGAAGGTCCTGTATTTTGAACAGCTGCATAATACATTATGTGCATGAAGCCAAAACTGATAACAGATGAATTATTCAACTTGGTGTCAGATAATAAATTCTTATTTTAGCAAATTCATTCTTACCGAGATCCAAATTCAAGTCTCACTTTTACAGTACTGGGCAGTATGAAAAGACAAACAGGGGGGATTTTTTGCTATTTCTCGAGGTGTGAAAATCTCACTTAAATGAAAGTATAAAACATAGTACTGTAGTAGGTGACAGAAAACAAGAAAGGTGAAGAGCCTCCAAAAGAACTGTTGAGGGGGCGCAGTTTGCACTGACAGCAAGGGGGAGAGAATGAAGTTGACAGATTTAGTGTCCTCTCACACTCTAAAAACATGATGTCCTCCCAAGGTGATTGGTTTGGCAGAAAAGAGATGAGTGGTACAAAAAGAAAAAAATGAAGCACATCAAAGGCAATGAAAAATATAGAAAACAGCAAATAAATATAAGTTTAGTCTTCTGTCATATTTCGGCTCAGACATCTGATGTGAACTACAGCTTATGGTGTCAATATTGCAGTAATGATTATATTGACACATTGTTACTCCTAAATTGTAAAAGTTATACACAGTTGTGACGGCATGTTTTTTAAAATCACAGTGATGCTCCAGACTAAACCATAGAGCCTTTTTTATGTAGCTCTGAAGTTTTATAGGGCTGTTTTCTGGTGTGGCCAACAATTTGTGATGTTTTCATTTGTTTGCATGTGTTAAAACATTGTGCAGCAGGGCTGTTATACTGTCATATATTGACCCAAAATTGTAAATGTATGCCATCATTGTTACCATTATAAACATCCCTGTAGTTATTGCTTAGGTATAATTAAGTTCAACACAGAGGGCTGCTTGAATGCTGCAAAGACACAGTGTTGCTTTCTTATTTCCTTTTATCACATTCCAGTAAGGTTGTCATGAAGAACTTGAGTCAATGCCAAATATTTCAGGCTGCTTTCTAATGGCAGAGGTGGCACAGGTTATGGTTAAATCCTAATGATAATGAGATGCTTTCTGAATCCGCTTCAGGTTCAACTCATGTTTGCCTGCATTTTATACAGCTGAAGCCTGGAGTCACATTCATCCCTCGTGACTTTTTGCTCTAAAGTGTAACATTTTCAGTGAGAGTTAGGAATGAGAATTACAGCAGAAGTTCTTCAGTCGATGTGTCTATTGTTTGCTGAAAGTTTTAAGCCACCTTATTATTTTCACAATCATGTCACAGTAGATTCATTAAATTCCATGAAAATAAAAAAATAAACTAGTGCACAAAATGCCAAACAACATCATTTTCTAATACCTCAACTAAAGCCTCAAATCCCAAATGAGTTGAAAAAGAGGCATTGTGGATGAAATTGTGGCGGTGCTCGAGTACCTGACTGCCGAGATCCTGGAGCTGGCAGTAAACGAGGCTCGTGACAACAAGAAGGGAAGAGGAAGGGAAGTGTGAAATTGTCACCATTGTATGTTTACAGACAATGGCAAAATTAGTTATCTGCATTCAACCCATCACAACTGAGATGCATTCAGGTAGAGCAGTTGGCAGCTAGTGAGTGCCCAGGGAGTAACTGGGGATTAGCTGTCTTGCTCAGAGACACAACAACATATGGGCATGGTGGGGAGACAAACCAAGGCTTTCTGGTCCACATTTGGCTGCCCTACCTCTACCCCATCTCAGCCCCCCCAACGAAGAAGACCAGGATCACCCCCCAACACCTGCAGCTGGCTGTCTGTAATGACGAGGAGCTCAACAAGCTGATGGGAGAGTGATCTTCACTCAGGGATGAGTTCTACGCAACATTCAGGCGGTCCAGCTGCCCAAGAAGACAGAGAAACCTGCCAAGTCCAAGTAAACTGACCAACATCTGCAGCCAGTTTCTTCAGATCTGCTGTGACAGACCGCTACACGAGGTCCTTCCTGCCCATAGCCATTAGCATCTAGAACAACTCTTTAGTGAAACCAGGTTGATGAGTTACAACATTTAATTTTCCTTTGGGATTTATAAAGTATTTTTGAATTGAATTTGAACGGATTTGAATTTTTGCAGAAATACTCTGCCCACATTCCAAAAACACTAATAATTGTAAAAGAAAACTCAGACTGGGTACATATTAACGCTTGCATAATGGTGTTTGAGCACGAGGACACATGATGACACGTGAAATATTCCACATTTGTAGATTGAATTTCTCTGCTTAAGTTTAACAAGAATCAAGTGGTTTGACAGTTTATACAGTGGACCTCATGTCGTTTCTGTGTGTTATACCTAGACAGAGCAAATGCAGAACAAATAAAAATCAAAGTCTTTCGATTGATATGCATTGGATGCTTCCTCACTGTTCCGATAGAGACGCCTCTCCAAACAGTGGTTTTAAGATAACTGGCAGGCCTGGCCGTGTTTGCTGGAGTGGTGAAACAGCAGCAAAGGACGGAGGGTCACCACATTGATATGAGACTTGACAAGCCTTGTTCCTGCCTAAGACGACACAGATTCATCGAGAAAAAGGTGGCTACAGCAAAAGCAGAAAGAAAGGAAGAAAGAAAGATGTTGGCTCATGTGTTAGCTGCTAATGGACTGTGATGGTTGTGTGTGTGCGTGTGTATGTGTGTGTGTGTGTGGGTGGGCGCACGTGTGCTAGCAGAAACGACGGGGACCGAATCCAGGACTGATGAGATGCTTCAGGGATAATGCCAAGCGTAGAGTTGATATGTGATTTGGGAGAAAGCTTTATGCAATTTTTTACTCATTATTCTTAATCACATACTTCAGCATTTTCTTCACACTCCCCTCTCTCTCACCACAACTGCCCCCCCCACGCCGCTCCCATTCTTTCTGCCGCCTTCTCATATCCTCAGTCTGGAGGCTGACAGTGACAAATAGAGGAACACCACAGCAGTATCCCCCAACGTCTGGAGGGACAAATTATTACAGGTTATTTTCCTCTTCTTTTCAAAAGCTATGGTTATTCATGAAGGACTGCAGAATATCCAAAGTCTCTCTTTCGAAAATAATTTGTGTCAGTTTATGGATAATACATTGCTGGAACACTTATTACTCAATATTTCCCACGTTATTACATATTTTTATTATGTATTTTGTGAGACATTTAAAAAAAATTATGACCTGCCACCAAATAAAATGTTTTACTGTCATTTCTTTGAGAAGGAAACAGGATGGTGTTGAACATTTACGATGGGCCTCATATTAGCCCAGTAAGTCGTTTACTTTTCATCTAAAGATACTGAAAATATTCATTCACCACCTATTTCAGTAGCTTTCAGTAGCTTTCTAAATCAACAATACTGAACATCTCCTCTAAAACCTTAAGGATCTATCCACCAAAACGTGACATACACTGTAGAAAAAAGAAATGATCATGGCAATTTATTATTATTATTATTATTAATAATTTTACTCAGGGTGGTTATACTGTAGTTCTTCAAAGCAAATTAGACTGTGTATTATTACTAAGAAATTTTGAGGCTTAGCTAATCTGTTAGGTAAAGAAAACAACGTTAGAAATCTCTATTCAGGTATTCACATAGAGTTTTCTCAGTTTGGCAAGTCAGGAGTAAAGGACAAGTCTTTATTTCTAGGTGTAGGTTCCCATCAGGGGAATAACTCATAAACGTGTCATCTCTTCTTCAGGGAGAGCGCCGGGCAGCTGAGATGCCACGCCAGACAGGGAACTAGTGGACTGCATAATTTCCTTTGCTGCAACTGACACCTTTTCCATATGTAGGCACAAGACTGAGCTTAACTGTGATGGCTATGCATCATTATGCCTTGGAAATGGAGGGTGCAAAAGTGCACTAGCAGTGACTGGCTTACATTTGACAGTTGGCCTTGTTCAACATTAGTCACATCAATTCAAATCCCTTCCCTCGACAGAGCAGACGATCAAGTGCCAAAGACTTCAGTAACCCAGGGAAATAATTCATGAGTCAAAGATGATACTTTGATTTTTTTAATGCTCATGTAAGGTATTGTCTTGTCAGGAACAATTTTATTGAAAAACTCATAATGTTGTTGAGCCCGAACAGTCATTGTCTTTACATACTTTTATTTTCCACACAGTGTTCTCCATGTTGATTTAAAGCACGTTTAACTGAATTTAATACAAGCAGTAAAATCTCAAATCTTTAGTAGCTTCAGTCAAAACTTTAACCCATCAAAAAAATCTATGCATCATAATGGTTTCAAGGAAAACAGCACAGATTAATTTCATCACTGTGATATCTGACTTAATGTAAGACAAAGTTGTGCATTGCTTCTGATTTTACATTATAATTTATGGTTTATTGGTTAATTTTAGGGCAGCACAGTGGCACAACTGGTAGAGCTGCTGCCTCTCAGCGAGGAGGTCCCGGGTTCAAATCTCGGTCCAAGGGCCTTTCTGGGTGGAGTTTGCATGTTCTCTCCGTGCATGCATGGGTTTTCTCCGGGTACTCAAGGTTTCCTCCCACAGACCAAAAACATGCATGATAGGCTGACTGGTAACTCTAAATTGTCCCTAGATTTGAGTGAGAGAGTGAATGGTTGTTTGTCTCTATGTGGCCCTGTGATGGACATGCGACCCATCCAGTGTGTACCCCGCCCCTTGCACAGTGATTGCTGGACATGGGCAACAGCGACCTCTGTGACCCAAAATGGAAGAAGCGGGTAAAGATAATGGATGGATGGATGGTTAATTTTATTTTAAGTCAAATGTGGTGCAATGTGGATTTTTCAAGACACAGTTTGTTTACAATACAAACTCAGTTTGAATTTGACAGATGAACCAACGGATTGTTTTTCCATATTTATGTAGGTGAGAGAAAGCAGTGGTGCAATTATTGTCTAATGTTGTCTATAAAATTATTACCCAGGGAGTTAGAAGCAACAGAACATTGTTATCTTTCCAAACCGGCCACATATTTATTGCTTCTTCCTCTACTCATTGAGCAGACCATGACAAAGTTTATGTTGGGCATATCCAGGCTAAATTATTTGTGCCACATGCATAATGCATTCCCAATGGGAAATGTTTTACATGTCGTTTAAATGACATGTAAAATATTTCCCTTTCATTGATATGTTTCTGAGAACTGAGTTTCAGAGAAAATAGAAATTATTGCTAGCTATCGCAATATGGGCCTTTAGAGAAAGAACTAAGGGGGTTAAAAAGTGACCTGATCTTGTGGCAAAGACGCTATGTTGACAATGGTAGTTAAGTCTTTTTTTTAATTATGTTTTTATTAAGAATGCAGACAAAACAACAACATGTCAGTGCTTATGTGTTTCAGATAAAGAATGGTTTTAAACTCTACATTTTTTGTGCACATTTTCCACACATCCACATTTCTTATACCCTTGTTCTGTTTATGAAACACAGTAAGAGACTGTACACAAAAGGAAAAGTGTATCCGTTCCTCCTTCCTGTCCTCTCAAACCCAGCTATTCCAAGTAGATGGCCGCTTGTCCTGAGCCTGTTTTTGCTAGAGGATTCTTCCTCATGAGGAAGTTTTTCCTTTCCACTGTTATCTTCATGTTTGCTCAAGATGAGAGTCTGCGACCAAGTTAAGACTCAAAGCAATCAGTAGGGTCCTCAGATAAATAAAATTCTTAACTGACTTTTTAATATATGTGAAAGTTTTGGTTTAGTGTCCTGAGATGATTTCTCTCATGACTTGGCACTATGTGAATGAACTGAAGTGAATTGAATTGAAAACAACTGAGTGTCACAAGGGAACATCTGATGATCGGCCTTGGTCATGTTTGAGGCGTATTTGAGCGATACAGACTAAACAAACTAAACAGGAGGAATATTTTCAGCCAGTGGTTCTTTCTGTCAGTCTCTTTTGTCAGTGCTTTTATATGACAACACAAGTCAGTGAGAGACATTAAAGCTCCACTGACATCATCTTTTAACTTTCCATAAAATGGCACAACATATATATATATATATATATATATATATATATATATATATATATATATATATATATATATATATATATATATATATATTAAGATTGACCTCTGATCGTTTTTGCTAAAACAATGTTAAATTAATTAAAATTCCTCTCAAAAACAGTTTAAAATTAGCGCCTTTTTTTTCACATGATAAATACGGGGTTTCCCGTCGCGCGATTATGACGTCACACACAGACTCACGTCAACTGCGCACCTTGTTTACAATGGACAAGATACAAACGCGATCCGTCCAATTTAGCCATTTAAAACTTTATATTTTAGCGGTTTGTCTTCAGAGAAGCCAAAGTTATTTCCAGTAAACAGCAGGTTATAATTTTTTTTCAGCTCCTGCTGGTTTTTGGAGACTTTTCACTTCAGGAAGTGCAGCAGCTCTGTGAGGACTTACAGCAGCTGATAGTTGAGAGGCAGAAGGAATTCTACATGTAAATCGTTTCCACAGCACTGAAATGGTAATATATTAGTTAATGTTTCTAATAATTATTCAACATTATTAGTTATTAGTTTGTGTACAAAACAATTTGCACAGATCATGTTGCTTCAATTTGTCAGCTTTGTTATTTAATCCAGTCAACATGTTGAAAATATTTCATATTTATTTTTCTATTTAATTTGGACATCACTTGGTGTTATAGTGGTGTCTCATTAAAATGATGGAAATACATGACATTAGTTTGACCCATTGTCTTAATATACAGTATACTGCATATAATATATACTGTGTGTGTCTGTGTGTTTTATCATCAATTCACAGAAATATCTTCACCTGAAGAGTGGACCCAGGTGGAGGAGAACAAACCTTGATATTGTTAAACAGATGGAGACGTCTTCATGATCTGTAGAACATCAGGACTGATGCTGCAGAAGGAATTCTACAACATCTAAATAGTTTCCACAGCACTGAAATGGTAATATATTAGTTAATGTTTCTAATAATTATTCAACATTAATTTATAGTTTAAAAAATTAGTCCCTTTTAAAATATCTGTTAAATATTTTATTTTTTTATTTTATTTTGTTTGTGTTTTCAGGTTTCCAGGTCTCCAGTCCATCACCTGAGGCTCTTCCTGTTGAACCACTAGTACAACCCAGACTTTCACATCACAGCAGGTAAGATTGCATCAACAAAAAGAATAGTACTCAACAATATTCTTTGATGTAAATCTGTTGATTTTCTGTGGTTCTGATGAGGGAAGTGACAAAGTGGATGCAGCATTCAGCCCATAATGGACCCAGATGTCCCCTGCGTCCAGACCTACAACACCTGGACATCCAGGAGCGTGCACGAGGAGGTGGTGGAGTCTGAAGACATTAGTTTGACCCATTGTCTTAATATACAGTATACTGCATATAATATATACTGTGTGTGTCTGTGTGTTTTATCATCAATTCACAGAAATGTCTTCACCTGAAGAGTGGACCCAGGTGGAGGAGAACAAACCTTGATATTGTTAAACAGATGGAGACATCTTCAGGATCTGTAGAACATCAGGACTGATGCTGCAGAAAGCTACGTTTGTGCATCAAGACATCAAAATATGCAGAAATACTACAACTGGCCAGAGCATTGAGATGAAAATGAATCAATGAAAATATGAATTTAATATTTTTTCTGACAGTTCAAATGAACATATTGTTTGAAAAAAAAGGATAACAATGAACCAAGTGTTTCTGTAGTTATGTGTAAATAAAGTTACAGTAGTACACTATATTATCTGTTAGTGTTGAGTTATTCTTTGTGAGAATATTTGTGTATCTGTTTTAATTTCATTCGTTCATCTACAACTCACAGCTCGTACTTTAGTAAAAACAAAATTGGTGAATGTTGAAAAAAAACATTTTATTAAAATAAAACCATCCCATATTATCAAATATATGAAAACCTCTGGGGAAACATTAATATGAACAGATTATCAAAAAAAATTGAGTTTAAAAAATATCAGCAAGTGGTGTTTGACTTCATCAGCTCTGTAAAAATNCAACACCTCCTCGTCCACCCTCCTGTCCAGGTGTTGTAGGTCTGGACGCAGAGGACATCTGGGTCCATTATGGGCTGAATGCTGCATCCACTTTGTCACTTCCCTCATCAGAACCACAGAAAATCAACAGATTTACATCAAAGAATATTGTTGAGTACTATTCTTTTTGTTGATGCAATCTTACCTGCTGTGATGTGAAAGTCTGGGTTGTACTAGTGGTTCAACAGGAAGAGCCTCAGGTGATGGACTGGAGACCTGGAAACCTGAAAACACAAACAAAATAAAATAAAAAAATAAAATATTTAACAGATATTTTAAAAGGGACTAATTTTTTAAACTATAAATTAATGTTGAATAATTATTAGAAACATTAACTAATATATTACCATTTCAGTGCTGTGGAAACTATTTAGATGTTGTAGAATTCCTTCTGCAGCATCAGTCCTGATGTTCTACAGATCATGAAGACGTCTCCATCTGTTTAACAATATCAAGGTTTGTTCTCCTCCACCTGGGTCCACTCTTCAGGTGAAGATATTTCTGTGAATTGATGATAAAACACACAGACACACACAGTATATATTATATGCAGTACAGTATACTGTATATTAAGACAATGGGTCAAACTAATGTCATGTATTTCCATCATTTTAATGAGACACCACTATAACACCAAGTGATGTCCAAATATTTTCAACATGTTGACTTTATTAAATAACAAAGCTGACAAATTGAAGCAACATGATCTGTGCAAATTGTTTTGTACACAAACTAATAACTAATAATGGTGAATAATTATTAGAAACATTAACTAATATATTACCATTTCAGTGCTGTGGAAACGATTTACATGTAGAATTCCTTCTGCCTCTCAACTATCAGCTGCTGTAAGTCCTCACAGAGCTGCTCACTTCCTGAAGTGAAAAGTATCCAAAAACCAGCAGGAGCTGAAAAAAATTATAACCTGCTGTTTACTGGAAATAACTTTGGCTTCTCTGAAGACAAACCGCTAAAATATAAAGTTTTAAATGGCTAAATTGGACGGATCGCGTTTGTATCTTGTCCATTGTAAACAAGGTGCGCAGTTGACGTGAGTCTGTGTGTGACGTCATAATCGCGCGACGGGAAACCCCGTATTTATCATGTGAAAAAAAAGGCGCTAATTTTAAACTGTTTTTGAGAGGAATTTTAATTAATTTAACATTGTTTTAGCAAAAACGATCAGAGGTCAATCTTAATATATATATATATATATATATATATATATATATATATATATATATATATATATATATATATATATATATATATAT
>JBBPBX010007449.1:46394-65274 GCA_038048925.1 Garcialebias charrua
ATATATATATATATATATATATATATTACTGTTATTGTTACAATACATTAAATCGTCAATACCTCTACAGTTCTTGGGGTTATTTTCTAACCAGGATGTACCCTTTAAATATATATTTTCACAATGCTTGAATACATTTTCAGATTCAGTTTGTGTGTTAGATGCTGACAAATCTGGAAACCATTGTTTGAGTTTTAGGCTAAATTGTCAGATTTTATAATGAAGCAGTTGGTCAAGAACCCCAGTACAAAACAGTATGTATTTTGACAAGTATTTTTCATTCATTCAACCTTTAATTTTTGAAAAGATTGATATTTGTGTGGATCCTAGGAGGGGTTTGACCAGTATTTTTCCTGAGGCCTGTTTTAGCTGTGTGAACCATATTTTGTAAATTAAGTACTAGACATTGCCATCGTGAAAAATTTTGTCGATGAAAAATGTCATCAAAACATAAAAAGGAGCAGCCCAAACAGCCATTGGATGATATGGAGGAAATCAGAAAATCTTTGAACTTTATTAACTCAGAATTAGTTACACTGACATCACAAAAGAAACTCCTAATGGGCTTATTTGAGGAGGTTAAACAACTGAAACTGCAGTTAGTAAATAAAGACAATAAAATAATGGATCTAGAGCAACAAATTGATGATCTGGAACAAAATGCGAGACAAGAAAATATTGTTATCATAGGACTTGAGATTAAACCTCGATTATTCAAAAGAGTGGTTTCAGGTGAAAAATCGACTGAGGATGGATCACAAAGAGAACAACAGACTCTAGAAAAACAAGTAGGGATGGGTCCGATCCGATCCAGTATCGGCATCCGATACCAGCATAATTTACGTATTGGATTTTCCGATACAACCTGCCGATATTTCCGATACTTGCTGTATGTCAGAGAGCACATGTATTGCACCATACTCTGTGACTTTTGTCTTAACATTGTGTGAGTTAAACCCAAAGAAGACACTCTGAACTTCACAAGAGGTGATGCCCAAACTCTGATAGCATACAAGAGGCAGTTCTATATCACAGACATCCTTCTGACTCATGGTGCAGCCCAGAACACTAAAATACTGCTAAGCATTATGGGAAATCAACACAGTCTACTCCCCATTTTTTAGTTTTGTTTTTGATTGTGGCACTATAAGTTGTAATTCTTGTTGGTTTTGATCAACAGATACAGATTTTAACTATACATCAATGTATAGTTTAAATGACAATATAAAGAAAAATAAGAAGACTAGAACCTGAAAGTTATGCACCATAACTCATGTTCCCTGATGGAAAGGAACAAGGTGCAACACATTGACTATGGGAACTGCACGGTTCACCTGAAGTAATACAATCACGCCTTTTCTAAAGGCAGGTGGGCGTCAGCAATGAGGCCTCACCCTCTTTGCATAAAAGGGGCTGACACCCCACCTTCATTCTCAGGGTGCACTTCACCGAGCTTGGGCATTGAAAGGGCAAACATGTGTTGCACCTCGTTCCCTTCCTTTAGGGAACATGAGTTATGGTACATAACTTTCAGTTCCCTTATCAGTCAGTACACTCAGTGCAACACATTGACTATGAGAACGTAATTCAATCACGCCCTGGAAATGCTCTGGAAATGAACGTATGCCTTAGACTACAGGCGCTAGCTGTTCTTTACTCTGTGGTAGAGAGAACAGCCTGAGTTACGTCACATGCTGTGACATCCAAACTGTAGTGTTTCACAAATGTGTTTGATGATGCCCAGTTAGCAGTTGCACGTATTTCTTCTACTGGTACACCTTTGAATAAGGCCCAAGAAGTGGCTAGGCCGGCCTCAGGTTGAGTAAGCATGTATCCCAGAGGGCACCTGCTGACCTTTGCTGCTGTATGCTCTCTTAATGGCCTCAGTCACCCAGTGTGAGAGGCGTTGTTTTGACAGGGCTCTGCCAGCGGCAAGAGTAGAAAAACACTCAAACAGCTGGTCCACGATGCATGGGTTCAGCTGCCACTCCGAGGGGAGGAGGGGCCCTCTTGAAAGGGCATCTGCCCCGTGATTCAGCTCGCCCAGGATGTGGGTCGTCCTCAGCGACAAGATCCGGGAGCTGCACCACATGAGCAATGTCTGTGTCAACCTGAAGAGGGGTCGGGACCTTGTTCCACCTTTTTCTGTTGATGTAGGAGACTGTGGTCCTGTTGTCCGATTTTATGAGGACATGTTGTTGTGCAACTAGCCCCTTCCTGTAAAAGTGTTTCAGAGACAAGAAAACTGCTCTGAGTTCCAGGAAATTTATGTGGAGCTTTGCCTCCTGCTGTTTCCAGACCCCTTGGGCATACTGGTTTCTGCAGAGACCTCCCCACCTAGTTTTTGACGTGTCCGTGGTGACCAGGACTCGTGACAAAACACCCTCCCCAGCGTGATGCCTTTGCTGAACACTGTGGGGGACTTCCATGGCTCCAGGGCCTTCATGCACTCTGGGCCAATCAGTATCCCCCTCGTTCGTCGAGGGGGGGCAGGTTGCAATTGTTTGTTGATCAAATCTGTAGAGGGCACAATCTTAATAAGGCCAGAGGCACGCAGGCAATAGCTGTTGCCAACAGGCCCAAGATACACGGGCATAGCTTGAGAGGCACCCTCCGGCCTAGCTGAAAACGTGCTAGGCAGAGGTGGAGGGATGAAACCCGTGCCTCTAAGAGCCTTGCCCTGTACTGTATGGAGTTGAGCTGTACTCCCAGAAATACGGTAATCTGGGATGGGGTCAGATTGCTTTTTGCCAGGTTTATAACAAAACCTAGAGCTTCCAGGTGAGACATCACCCTCTCTGCGTGCTGCTGTGTCTGGACCCTGTTGTGTCCAAGAATGAGCAGATCGTCCAGATAATTCAGAACTCTGACCCCTTGACCCCTCAGCAAGGTCAGGGCCACGTCCAGGCATTTCGTGAATGACCGGGGGTCGGATTTCAAGCCGAAAGGCATTGCCAAAAACTCAAACACAGTGCCCTAGAAGGCAAAGCGGATATATTTTCTGTGGCAGGGCAGGATGCTCACGTGGAAAAAAGTGTCTTTCAGATCTACTGTGTAGAAGTAATCCCTCGGTCGAACCGAGTGAATGATTTGTCTGAGTGTCAACATCATGAATTTGTACGTTTTTATTCTTTTGTTCAGACCCCTGAGGTCTAAAATGGGCCTCAAGCCCTGATCCCGCTTTAGTACCAGGAAGTACTTGCTGTAAAGGCCATTTTTTTCATCGTGAGCAGGAACCACCTTGATCACTCCTTTCTGCATCATGTTTGAGATCTCGTCCCTTAAGACATGAGCACGGTCTGGGCTTATGGAAGACGACAGCAGTCCCGTGAAAGGAGGTGGCCGCTTGTGGAACTGCAGCCGGAGACCAAGGGTGACAGTGGACGTGACCCACGTGCTTGGTTTGCATGCTTTTCAGGCGCCGGCATGTACACTCAGTCTGGAAGGCATGTGTATTCTGTGATGTTTGTGTGTCAAGGGGACAGGAGGGTGGAATGGCCCTTTCTCGTTCGCCTTTTGGCGGACTTCCCTGTCCCTCCGCGGTAGCCTGAGTGTCTGTCTGGTGTTGACAGACCTCTGGCCTCCAGCGGGGGCTCATTGTTTGCCCCGACTGTTCGTGTCTCATGAGAGTTGAGGAAGCCATGTGTGAATGCGCCCCCCCCCCCTTTATCTGACACATTTTGCATGAAAAAGGTGCTATGTTTTTTTTTTTTGAGTCAACACACAGGACATTATGTTATTTTGAGACTTTATTGCTGTGCTTAAGGAACATGTCTTTATTACAGCAACATTTGAGTGATTTTTTGTGCACACATAATTCATACCAGATAAACGTGGCTTTTTACACACAAAGTCTAGGTTTAAAAGTTCGGTCTCCCCTTTGTCCACATGGGTGAGAGTACCTAAAAATTAGCGAGGCGGCTCTGCATCAGGCCAACTTCTGCTTTCGGTCCCTGTTCGTTGAGGAAGACCTCGGTGGGCCTGCCTGTCATGGGACAAATCTGTGCCTTCCCCAACCCTGGCCAGCCTGGGGCGGCCCTGTGTCGGGCTTTGGCCGCTGTTCTCCGTCGAGCGCCTGCCGTTTCTGTGGGGGGGCGACGAGTGGCAGAGTGGTGGCGAGGCTGTGCGGCCATGTGTCCATTAGCAACTCTGGTATGCATGAAAAGCTTTCTGTGCATACCCTCACGCAAGGCCTTGGCTTGTTTCCTTCTATGTTCCAACCTGCTCTGAATCCTTTCGAGAGCTCCCCCGAAGAGCCCCGTGGGCTCTATGGGATGATGAAGGAATGGGTTCCGTTGAGTCTCTGGCAGGTCTGTCATCGTTAGCCACAAACGGTGCTGAGCGATGACAATCTCAGCCATGCTTCTCCCCTGAGCGATGGCGGCTGTGCCCATGAGGCGAATAGCAAAGTCTGTTGCCTTGTGGGCCTCTTCCAGAACCTCTGCCACCTTCTTTTTGTTGGAAATCTGCTGGAGCTCCTGGAGTTTTTCTACCAGGTATGCCTGCATCATGGCTGAAGCGTTCATGGCACGGACCACAAGGCCTTGTGCTCGGTAACATATTTTGAGCTGGGAGGCTGACACACGGCAGGTCTTGCTAGGCAGAGTTGGTTTGGAGCCTGAAGTTCTGGGGGCCAAATGTGCCACCAACGTATCCTCCATCTGTGGAATGTTGGCCATGCCAGCTGCCTCCATTCCGGCAACGTCCAGGAACTGGGAGATAGGCAAAGTCAGTGGAGCCCTGGGTTCAGCCCAGGTGCGAGTCAGCTCCATCTGGAAGTTGGGAAAAATAGGCATCCTGTGCCTTGTGACCGACTGTTGCTTGGCGAATAAGAAATTGCCCGCCAACCTTGTTACCTGTTGTCGAGGTGGGGGTTCTGGCCAAGTTATCTGCAACGTGTCCACTGCTCTGCAACACAGCTCGAACAAAGCTAGGACAAACACATCAATCTCTGGTTGACCTACCGCGGGTATCTGGGAGAAGTCCTCGTCTTCTCCTTAGTCCTCGTTGTCGGCTTCGTCGTCAGTTTAGCTCGCCCGAGGCTGTTAGCGAGAGCTCATCTGCTCGTAGCAAGTCCCTCGTGTCGAACTCAATTGTGGAGTCCCCTAGGGGGGCCACCATGTCCATATTTCCTCCCTAGTCGGCTTGACATTGTCCTCCAAGTCAACAGCCTCGAGCTCCACCGTGGGAGTGAGGGCTTCGTCGAGGAGCGGTTCCCGCGACGTGGTGGAGCGGCCCATGGCTTTGACCACAAAGTCCATGCATCTCTGTCTCTCGGCCTCACATAGCTGGTTGCAGTGAGGGCAGGATTCGGGGGAGTCCAAAGCAGTTTTAGCTTGTAGCATCCCTAAGCAGACGGGACAAGCCTCGTGGGTGTCCGTCGCTGAGAGGGAATAACCACATCCGCTGGGGCAAGCTTGGGAGCCGGTGCTTGCTGGCCTGCTGTTCTTGTTGGAGTTATTCAACTTCCTCTTGCTCTTCTCCGGAGCCATGGCTGGGAATAGACGTCGAGTTGTAGCCAGTTAGCCGACCGCTAACCGTAGCGAAGACGTCCTCACGTCGAGCTGCTCTCAGTAGCTAGCCATAGCCATTACCTACGCGGGTAGCATGGCGCAGTTTAGCGTCTCGAAGCTGAGCTGTTAAAAGAGAGAAAAAAAAAAAACCTTGAAAGTTAAGTCGACGACATTGGGTTAGCCTCTGCTAACCCAGGTGCTCACAGGAAAGTTATCTGTAACGCTCAGGGCAGGGAGCAAGCTCACCTCCAGTCAAGCGATCCAGTCACAGAGAGTCCTGCAAAGTTCAGGTGTGAAGCGAGGTGAAGGGAAAAAGAGAATGAAGGTAGGGCTTCAGCCCCTTTTATGCAAAGAGGGCGGGGCCTCATTGCTGATGCCCACCTGCCTTTAGAAAAGGCGTGATTGTATTACTTCAGGTGAAACGCGCGGTGGTGCAATTCCTATAGTCAATGTGTTGCACATGAGTGTACTGACTGATAAGGGAACAGGTCAATTATGACATAAAACTATTCAAATGTTCTGGTAATACATCAAGATTCACTTCCTACATATTTAAAGCTGCATTTATTAAAACAGTTTTATGTCTTTGCCTCTATAATAAAATGTGAAAATGTGTTTACTTTAGCTTTACCATTATGACTGTTTGACAAAGTTAGAGGGTAGTGCTTGTCCAAAACATTTGTGGTTGCAATAAAGACAAGTTTGCTTCCACCACAAACTTCATGAGGGGAAGAGGACGAGTTTGTGTCAAAAATGTTTTAAATTTTTGTTTTTTAGGAATATTTTTAATATTCCTCTTTGATAGTCTTAGTGGCATTTTTCAACTTGGGGCTGTACTGAACCTGCTTTAACCGCTTCTTCCCGATCCGGTATTGGTATCAGTCTCCGATACCAGCATACTTTACATATTGGATTTTTCTGAACCAACCTGCCGATATTTCCCACCATGATGCATGTCTGTGTCTGATGAAACTTCTCCACACGTTGGCTTCAAACTATCCATCCATCCATTCTCCTCCGCTTATCCGGGGTCGGGTCGCAGGGGTAGCAGCCTAAGTAAGGAGGAAGTAATACGACCCGCCTCACATTCAGGAAATCCATTTCATAGTTTGGAGCCAGCTACAACAAGCAGTAGCACTGTAGCTAACAGCTAGCCAACTTTTCATCGTAACATGTCCGCTGTATGGAAGTATTTTACACTAAATACCGCAAGACAGCAACGTGCAATGTCTGCAGAGCCATAGCACCACAATAAACAGCGGTCAAGTTAGTTTTACGCTGGACATTCAAGCTCCGGGGCTTCAGTGGGATGCCATTCTCGCTGAACCGAAACACAGGCACGCATCACCAAGCCAGCCGCATCCAGTCCGAACCGCTCTGTCTGCCTGTCTCGGTGGAGGGACATGCTGAGAGTGGCTGTCCGAAATCAGAGCACCCGCCACAAAATGAACAAGAAGAATACACCGCTGAAGCCCCGGAGCTCAAATGTTTACAGAGAAGTTGCTAAACTTCTTCGTAATTATTGTATTGTATAATTTTATTCATTTCATATTAAAACAACGACAATTTTTAAAAGAAAAATTAAACAAAAACATAAAATGAAAGGAAGCAGAAGAAGAAAACATTTCTTATCACATTTGCTCCTTATCAAACAATCAATTCAAACTATCAATTAATGATTAATTAATGAAGGATTTCGTAGCTTGATACTTGCAGCCAAGATATAGTTTACTCTCCAGGAGGTATTTATCAGTACAACAGCAGACAATCATAAAAAAAGCATATTAATTAAGAATTACAAGAAAATTGTATTAAAAAAAGAAAAGAAACATAAACAGCTACATTATAAATCAATGTAAAATATAACAGGAACATGGCTGTGTTGGTTTATGCCATGAACTTAGCAGATGTAAAGCTATTTATTATTTTATTTAATCATTCATTAAAAAAAGACAAAATAAAAAAAATTCATCTAAAAGAAAACATTGAATGAAAAGAGTGCAGAAAGAAGAAAATAATTCTTATATGACTCCCTTGTTTAAAAAAAAACTTTAAACAAACAATCATTTAAATGAATCACTTTAATATCCACATTAAGGCTGGGAATAAAACAAAACACGTTTTGTGTTAGCAGAATTTAATTGTAACTTTGAAACTTATCCAACATTAATAAAACTTACCTCAAGTTGCCTTTTTGGATATGCATGCATATATATATGTACACATTGTACTTGAGAGGAGATTTTTACAGCCTCGTATAAAATCAATAATGATGATGATATTGGAACGGGATCGGCCATCGGTCAAGATTTAAGTATCAGGATTAGCTCGGAAGTTAAAAAAAAAAGTGGATCGGTGCATCCCTAATGTATATATGTATCTATGTATGAAGAAACGGGAAATGTACAAGTCAGTGTTGAATAGAGACTTAACCCAAAGGAACGTCCTTTTTTACTGTTTTATTACATGGATGTTGTTATATAATTTAGATGCATAGAAAGTGCAAAAGCAGGATTCTAAAACAGGCTTTATAAAACCCGGATGAAAAATGCCTTGAAATCATATGTCCAATGTGTTTTTGGACTTTTTCTACACTGTATGAGCAATTCTTATTTTTTTCTTGTGTTGTTTCCTACAAAGTTTACTTAATTTTTCTACCTCCCATTAATGAGGATCATCGTCCTCATTGGTCACTTCCTTGGTGGGACAACATTAAGTCCTCTGCAGTGCAGATGGCAATGTGTAAGAAGATTATTGTAGAAGAGCAGCCATCGTGGTCGCAATTCAAACAGTTTAAAAATCACTTGAATTAGTGATAAATCCTTTTGGATTGGTCTGTGAGCAGATGTGACAAGTTGAGTTATTCCTCTCTTAACCATGAAGCTTTGCCGAGATCTTGGTGCATATGGCACCTTATGCCTCCAACTGCAACTATAAATGTTACAGGAAAATTCAGATTTCGAAATGTCTCTGATTTGAGCAATTATGGTTCTAAATCCTTGTTCGGATTTCAGGGCACTATCATTCATGCCCTTAAAAAAGTCAGCAGCTGCTTCGAAAATCACATTTGACTACTGAAAGTAAAAACCTTTTTAAGGCTGTCAAAAGCCAGAGCCAGAGAGTACTAGACTTACTCATCCAGATTATCTCCTTTTATAAGTGCAGCTTTGCTTTATCTTGGAATACTGGGACTTCATCGTCTCATCTTGTCCCTCAGATCCATTCAATATACGTCTAAATATGGCACATAATTAAATCTGTGCCACATGGAAGTAGCCTCCAGCTACGTATACCTGTGAGAATATAGGATAAATGAGAGATCTGGGGCACCGTGAAAAAGATGGCTGCAACACTGGTCAGTACAATTTTAGTTGCAGCACCACAAGTCCTACATCTGCAGTGAATGGTGTGATCATTAACATGACAAGACACGCAGAATAACAAGTTAATACCAACTCAGTCTAGCTAGTTATGATTCAGAAACACTTTTATCTATTTTTCTAGGATATACTGCAGATTCTGAAGTCTAGCAAATGGGCAAAGCTATAAACTATAGAACAGACTTTACCATATACACAGCATGGACAGCTGATTACCGTATATCCCGTGAGGATGAAACCAGTCAGTAGGCTCTAAACTCTGTTTCAGAAACCACTGAGGCTCACGAGGTAGACATGTTTTGTGCTGGTGGTAAAGTTAAATGAGAAATTCTTCTCCAAATGCTCTGTCTGATAAAGATAAACATGCAGTGTATTAGGCCAGGTTAGCCAATCATTACATGGCCACAAGGTTAGGGACACTCATTTTGTAGCATGCCTTGAGGGTTCTTTTATATTTTGGATCTTTTTTTTTAATGGACAAAATAAATAAAAGGTAAAATAAATACATTTGTTCACTTCATGTTTGTTGAATCTACTTGTGTTGACAATATAGTACAAGTGAGATTGTGTTTCAAAAATTACAACGTGAGGTAAATTAAACATCCGTGCAGGGCAAATTAATTGAACGTATTTTAGTTTCTGCTTTCTGTCTAAAATATGCAGAACATTTTGGCTTGATCACATTAATCTAGGTGTTTGTTATGGTTTTTTTCTTGATTTATTTCACAAAAAATGCCTTCACTATATTGTCATAATGAGCTAGCAACTGTGTCATTTATTACTTTGTTGTCAAAGTCTCCCCCAGAACATATTGTTTTTTGCTTCGAGCCTTACAGCTTTCTTATGTTGCTGCTGTGCACACACTGCAATAACATCTAAAGCCACTAAATATCACAGAAGGCCTGTATGAGTCAGACATTTACAAGAAATGTTTCTCCAAGTCCAAACTGCTTATAAACCTAAAGAATATAGAAAATGAAAAACTAATGTAAAAAGTAACCTGAAGACATTTTATTGAATTTTTTTGTTAGTGACAACAGGAGACACTTTTATTTACTGTGTGAACATCAAACATATATTGTGATATATGGTGCAGATGTAAATTCCAACCAGATCGGGTCTACATTTTTTTTTAATGAAGTGACTCTAAAACAAAGAGAAATGACATGAATGGTGGATTTTTTAAAACTCTTTTATTGTCATTTATAGCACAACTAGTAAAATCTAAATTGTTATATGCATTTCTACAAAGATTTGTGCTTCGGCAAGATTTAAGGCTATAAAAGCAAAAATACCTCGGAGCAAACATATTTAATTTCTTTAATTATACTGTAGCTGGTGGATAGAGATGTTTTCAAACTTCTATGCAGAAATTACAGGGCATTTATTGTGCAAAAAAAACAACAACACATTTGCTTTCTTTTTAAAGTATTGTTTAATTTGACTGTGATGGGCAAATACTTTGTAAATACCATAGGAAAACTCAGTATTTGTATTATAAAAAGACTTTGGGTGTGCTAAATGTGTCCAATGAGCAGCAGGAGACAAAATCTTCTCCACAGTCTCAGTCGAGCTGGATGCAAGTCCCCATCCTGAATGAATAATTTAATTCTCAAAGTGTACTTCAAAGCCGTTGACCAGGTGGCGAGTCTGCCCAACAGCAGCCTCACAGCTCAGCAAACAGTCAAAGACAGAGCAGAGATTTTTTTTGTTGTCTCCAAATGTTCGACAAAACTGTGTCTGAATGATAACATTGTGTTGGAGTTCAATTATACCCAGCAGCTGACATCATTCTTTGCTTCTTTTTTTTTTTGCTGTTGGAGAAAACTATGGTAAGACAGTGAGTTGTTCTGATGAAAGGGGACCGTTTAAATCCAAGGGGAAAGAGCCCACCTGGAAGATCCTGTTTGGCAACAAAGCTGCTGTATGGCTTCTCAATAAAAACAGCACATTGTGTGGAGTGGACCTTGTTCTGATGCCACAGTGAAGGATGAGAACACTTCATTCAGCTGCTGCAGATGTTGGCAGTATTCATCTGGACAATATCTTCAAGGAGGTCATGTTGGCTTGTTTGTCTGTTAGCAGGATCACTCAGCAAACATGGATTAATATGCAAGACATTTTGGGCCGTGTTTAGTATGGGCCCACTTGGAGAGTATGAACTTTGGATGTCAATCAAAAAACAGGCCTGAATTTAGAATTTCCCAATTTAGTCAAAAATAGTATCCTGGTCTGCTGTTGTGAATTTATCAGCAAGAGAAGTGCACTGGTTTGTTCACTTTTAATTGCCTTTCTCTGAGGAAAAAAAAAAAAACAAATTAAAAAAATTGCAGGAAGACACAATCTAGAACGAAAACTTTCCAACATTAGGCCAAGCAGGCCAAATACTGCTGAATGTTAATGGCCCTCCCTGACATCGTCAAAACCCCCAAAAGTCCTACGGGAGAAGGAATAATTTTAACTGAGCATGCATATTTGACAAAAAAATAGGACTGTCTTTGTTTTGACAGACTGCAGCTTGCAGTCTAACTTAAGGCAAGATAGTACACAGAAAAAAAAAGGCTAAATATAAACCTCATTATACCCTCTGCCATCGCAGTTTCATTGACAGTTGAGACGTGAGGACAGAACTTGGAACATAAATATGTCAGGAGGAAACATGAATGGACGTGATAGGTTTAAGAACACAATGTAAACCATAACCCGCACTTCCACAACCCATGCCAGTCATTCTTCGGCAAAACTTAAAGCAAGGTGTTCATGAAATTTTGATTTGTTTTCCTGGTCATTCATAAGTTGTTGTTTTGATAACATGAAAGCGAGTTGCTTTTATTGTGTGTTGACTTGTAAACATTTGCACAGGATCATCTTTTTCCAAATCCTGTTTACAGAGAAAATAATCCCAGCAGCACCAGTGCACTTAATGTGGACAGCCACAGAGATGAGATTTGGTCACAAGACATGACGAAAAAAATAAAAATACTGTAATGAAAATGGAGTGAGGGTGATGTGTTGAAGCAAATCCATGATGCGCCGGGCCATCTTTCATTCCCAATGACTTATTAAACTGAGTTACGGTGGGAGGCAAATGATGGAGCTCCGCTGGAACTCACTATATCTCCCCACTTAACGGGGAGGCGAGTGCACGCCAAACCCTGCAGGCTGACAACGCTCACCAAACAAATCACAGCAACACATCCACGGGCAGTCCAGAGTAAATTGTTGTATTAACCCCCAAGGCAAGGGTCCCACCCTTTAACAATTCAATAAGCAGAGATGAATTCCTACACATCCCACCAGAAAACAGAGGATTTGACAGCCAACAGAGCTAACTAGTGCCAGGCTGGAGAGGCTGTCAGCTTACCGGGTCTGTGTATTAATTGTTTTCAGTTTCAGGATGGTTATCTTCTGTGGCTTCTTCTGCTGGAGTCATCATGCCTTATTTTTGTTAAGAGAAGGGAATTGAAGCAAATGATCGCAGGTGCTTATCAAAAAATCCTCACTCTGACAAAAATAAGTGCAAGTGGAGGAGTTGTGCTCGCTGGTGTAATGATGAAGCTGAAATTGTGTGTCATTTTTGGAATACAACAAAAAATTAGGAGTAAATTTGGAGAAATTTATCCATTATTTATTACAGCACTTAGTGGGCATTTTGGTGCGAGTTAACTTTGACTTTTTAACCATCTTAACAACTATATTATAAATTACAATAAAATGTGACACAAGTGGAAAGTTTCTTTAATAATAATAATAATAATTAATTTAAATTATAACGCACTTTTCATTAACGAAAATCTCAAAGTGCTACAAAGCACAACAAAAACCAAAGATCAAATAAAAACAAGTGATAAAATCGAGTAAAATCAATGATAATATCAACTAAGATCAAAAGTAAAATCATGTGGAGGCAGAGTAGGTTCGCTTAAAAAGAAAGGTCTTTAAGCCTTGTTTAAAGTCAACCAGTGACTGTGGAGCTCTCAGGTAGTCAGGGAGGGAGTTCCATAGGCGGGGGGCAGCCACACAGAATGCCCGGTCTCCCATGGTCCTTAATTTGGTTTGTGGAATGTGAAGGAGATTACTGTTCTGTGATCGAAGAGACCGGGTGGATGAATATGGTGCAAGAATGTCCTTTAGATAATCTGGTGAAGTTCCGTGTAAGCATTGGTGTGTAATGAGAGCAGTTTTGTACTGAATTCTGTAGGTGACAGGAAGCCAATGGAGGTTATGGAGAATGGGTGTAATATGTTCAAATTTACAAGCTCTCAATAAAATCCTTGCTGCACTGTTTTGAATATATTGAAGCTTCTGAAGGTTTTTGCCAGGGATTCCAATAAACAGGGAGTTGCAGTAGTCGAGCCTGGAGGAGACAAAGGCATGGACGAGTTTCTCAGCATCAGAAAAAGTTAGAGATGGGCGAAGTTTGGAGATGTTTTGAAGATGGAAGAAGCAGGTTTTAAACAGATGCTTAATGTGATTTTCAAATGTAAGATGAGAGTCCATTTTTATTCCAAGATTTGTAACAGAGGTGGAGAGGGGGATGTCTTGTCCAGAAAAGGAAATTGTTGTTATAGTTGATGTTTGTACCTGGTGAGGGGTGCCAATCAGTATGGCCTCAGTCTTGGAGCAGTTTAATTGAAGAAAGTTCTGATTCATCCATGCCCTTATTTCCTCCAGGCAGGTAGAGAGGGCAGTGAGTGAAGATGGAGATGACAATGGGGATGATGATGATGCTCCAGTCCTGATGTAAAGCTGTGTATCGTCGGCATAACAGTGAAAAGAAATGTTGAACTGATTAATAATTTGACCCAAAGGCAGCATGTAGAGGGAAAACAGCAGGGGCCCCAGAACTGACCCTGAGGGACACCACAGGAGACACAGACTGTCTGGGAAGTGGCATTGCCAAGACTAACACATTCCAACCTATTGGAGAGGAAAGATTTGAACCAGTCCAGGACAGTGTCACAGAGACTGACCTCCACATGAAGACGGTGGAGGAGGATACTATGGTCCACAGTGTCGAAGGCTGCAGTGAGGTCAAGGAGGACAAGGATGGAGGGAGAACCAGAGTCAGCAGCCATGAGGACATCATTGGTAACTCTCAGCAATGCAGTCTCAGTACTGTGAGCTGCTCGGAAGCCAGACTGAAACTTCTCATACAGGGAGTGTTGTTGTAGGTGGACCTGCAGCTGAGCAGCAACTGCTTTCTCCAGCATTTTAGATAGAAATGGGAGGTGGGAAATTGGGCGGTAATTAGAAAGAATGTCGGGATCCAAATTAGATTTTTTTCAGAAGAGGCTTTATTCCAATTACCGTAACCAGATTTACACTATACTGCCTGAAAAAAAAGAAAATGCTCAATAATTTTCCTGACCTATACCTGCTCAAGTTACAGCAAGGTCTCACTTCATGTTTGGGAAGGAATCTGATGGGTCAAAGTTGAAGGACACTGCCTGAAAGCAAACTTCATTATGTTGCCACAAGATAATTCAAAGATCAGATTGAGTTTGATTCTAGTTTTACATGTTTTGAAAGTTAATTCAATTCAAATCAGTTTATTTATATAGCGCCAAGTCACACCAGAAGTTTTCTCAGGGCACTGAACAAATACATTCACATAGTAAAAATTAAATTAATAACTTTATTTATCAAAGTTAGCATGTTAAAGAGTAAATGTGGTGTTTACATGGTCTTGCTTGCTTTCCAAATGTCCAGAAGCTGCTAGATTTGCTGCAACTAAATTTGCCGAATTATTTTTTTTCTGTGGAAACATGATGGGTGTCTGATTTCAAATTAGTAATAATGCACTCATCTAAAATAATTCAGTGTTGTTATCTAAAGTGAACAGCATATCTCTGGCCTGCCCTTCCTACTAAAGCATTCATGATTTGAACTCAAATATGTGGAGATAAATCATGCATTATATACTGTATATATGTATATATATATATATATATATATATATATATATATATATATATATATATATATATATATATATATATATATATATATATATATATATATATTATATATATATATATATATATATATATATATATTAGGGGAGTGGTGGCGCAGAGGTTAAGAAGGTGCGCTTGTGATCGGAAGATCGCCGGTTCAAGCCCCGGTACCGACAACATCAAAGATGTGGGTGGGATAAGTGAAGCGGTCACACCTGTCTCCACCCTCATCTGCCCCACTCTGGGCCCTTGAGCAAGGCCCTTAACCCACACCATCTGCTCCCCCGGGAACCCTAGATATCAGCTCTCTACTCCACACAGAGGGCTGTGGTTGCTCGGTGGTCTGTGGTTGTGTCAGGAAGGGCATCCGGCGTAAAAACAACTGCCAAATCTTCGTGCGACTAGATCGCTGTGGTGACCCCTAACGCAGGGAAAAAGCCGAAAGAAGAAAAAAAAAAATAAATATATATATATATATATATATATATATATATATATATATATATATATATATATATATATATATATATATATATATATATATATATATATATATATATATATATATATATTATATATATATATATATATATATATATATATATATATATATATATATATATATATATATATATATATATATATATATATATTTATATATAGCCGGCAGCGTTATCAATATTTGCACTACACTGCCAACTGAAAAGTAACAAAAATGATCCTAAAAGGATGAAATTACAAAAATCAAAGGATTTATTTAATACTTTACGTACATATATTCTATTCGGCCACGAAATTAACAAAAAATAGAATGATCTTTTAATCCCTAAAACCACGTTTAAATCTCAAATACACGGGTGTGTCGCCACCGCATTTATACATAAAGTAACCCAAATACATGAAACTAACGACTCGCCGTCGAATGGTCGACACAAAACGCACAATAAAATCATCCGGCCACGTTAATTTGGCTTGAAACAGCGGGGTTCTCTACGGATTTATCCATTAGTAACCCAAAACAACCAGCTGGACACAGAGTTCAGCGTCTATAGGTAGTCAACAGATTTAATGAAAAGTAACTAAAATACATAAAAATAACGACTCGCCGTCGAATGGTCGACACAAAACGCACAATAAAATCATCCGGCCACGTTAATTTGGCTTGAAACAGAGGGGTTCTCTAAGGATTTATCCATTAGTAACCCAAAACAACCAGCTAGACACGGAGTTCAGCGTTTATAGGTAGTCAACAGATTTAATAAAAAGTAACTAAAATACATAAAAATAACGACTCACCGTCAAATGGTCGACACAAAACACACAATAAAATCATCCGGCCACGTTAATTTGGCTTGAAACAGCGGGGTTCTTTAAGGATTTATCCAAGTACCCAGCACAAACAGTAGCCAGCTAGCCACAGAACTAGCCCTCAAGTTCACGGTCTGACCCGGAAGATGTCAAGATGGAATAGTCCATTTTTAGTAGGGGGATAAAGAAATCGACCGTTTTTTTATTGTGTATTTAATGATTGTTTTCATCTATCCATCCATCCATCTTCTTACGCTTATCCGGGGTCGGGTCGCGGGGGTAGCAGCCTAAGTAGGGAGGCCCAGACTTCCCTCTCCCCAGCCACTTGGAGCAGCTCCTCCGGGGGAATCCCAAGGCGTTCCCAGGCCAGCCGAGAAACATAGTCCCTCCAGCGTGTCCTGGGTCTTCCTCTGGGTCTCCTCCCGGTGGGACATGCCCGGAACACCTCACCAGGGAGGCGTCCAGGAGGCATCCTAACCAGATGCCCGAGCCACCTCAACTGGCTCCTCTCGATGTGGAGAAGCAGCGGCTCTACTCCGAGTCCCTCCCGGATGACTGAGCTTCTCACCCTATCTCTTTTTTTTTTTTTTCCATTTATAGATGGCCTCCCTTCACACCTTATAGCCATCCTCTCACTCCAATATGTTTTTTTTTTTAATAGAGAGAAAGAAAGAAAAGAGAAAGTGAGACAACAAAACAACAATTGTCCACAGAAAGAGCACAAGGCAAACACACCAAACCTCCGTCCACAATCCTGCAAAGCACATGACAGAACACAACAACGAAACATACAAGCATAAAGACTGATAATATTCATGACCTTGCAATAGATTTCTATAAATACACATACCCATACCTACAAATATATATACAATATACATACATATATATTTATATTCATTTATATACCCATCTACATACATCTACTATACATCCCTGTATCCATTTGTGTGTGGTTGTGAGCATGCATAAGTGAATAAGGTTCCTCCAATAGAACATTTAGTAGCGACTGTGAAGCATCAGAGACCCGTCCCCCCAAAGCCCGAGACAGACGAAGGGGCGATCAAAGCCCAAGACCCCAGGAAGGACCCCGAGCCCAGAGTCCCCAGGACCACCCGAACAGGACGAGCCACTCGTCCACTCCCCAGATCCGACCAAGTGGAAGAACCGGACGAACCCCACCAGGGACCACACACAATGACCCCCCGGGGTCAACAGCGACAATACACAGGCCCCCGCCGGAGCCCGCTGCACCGACGTAGCCCCAGGGCCGGTCACCGAGGCTCGGGCACCGGGGACGCCCATCCCTCAGGTCCAGACCTGACAGGACCAGAGGACCCGAGCCCCACCAGGCAGCCACCAGGCCGAGCTGACAAACGCCCAAGCGCCCAGCCCCAGATAGTGAGGGCCCCAAGCACGCCCGTAGGCAGAGGAACACCCACCAGGGGGCCACGTGGCAGGAGCGCGACACTGGGTAGCCTCAGAAGTATCAGAGAGGGGGCAGTCCAAGTCCCAGCCTGACACTTAAACATTCATACACAGACACACTCATTCAGACCCACCCTCATCCTCACCCTCAGTCACAGAAAGACAAACAATAACGACACGCTCCATTCATAATCCCGATGCACACTCTATACCCCCTAGGTCCAAGACATGTACCTGCTCCCTACATGGGGCAGCCCACATCCAAACCCAGGAGGTAGACCCATTCATTCTGGGGTGGAGAGCAGCAGACGTCCAAGATCCGGCACACCCCGCGCCCTGCCGACAGGACAGGACAGGACACCCGAGCCCAAGCAGCCCCAGAGGGAGCGCACTGCCAGCCCCGCCCACGGCGAACCCGCAGGCCCCGAACCCCCCCACACCCCAGCACAACCCCTGACGGCCCACCCCCAGAATGTCCGCAAGGCAACCAGGGGGGTAAGAGAAAAATAAATAAATAATATATAAATAAATACATAAATAAATAAAATTGAAATTAACAAATCAAGACCCCGACACACACACCCCCGTCCCCAAATGTACTGTTGGTGAGTGTTGTTGTAAAGTGTATTTAAAAGGGAAAGAGAAGGAGCAAAGGCTAGCATTATACCAGTTTCCCCTCCACTCCAACTCTAACCCAGGCCCTAATTGTCTAGATGCATAATGTTGAGTGAGCATAGGCATGGGGGCGAGATTGATGTCATCCCGCCACCCATAGCCATAGTGCTCACTCCATTCCCTATATGTGACTTTTATGAAGATGTTTATGAATGAATGTCTAAAGTGTATATAAAATTGAGTCCCAGGTGCTCTTAACAACAGAGATGTAAAACCATTGCAGCACACCCGAGACCCAAATTCCCTACATGTATTAATTTAAGATGAAGAGGGCGGAGGTGCGTGTTGAGGGATGGGGAGAAAAATAACTGCAGGAACAGTGCTCCCACAGCGAGTCAGCTCCCCCGCTGACCCTGCTTACCCCCCAGCTCGCCAAGGTCCACCCAAGGAGCGAGGTAAAGGAAACACCTCTCCGACCGCCAGGACATTGAGCCAAGACCAGAGAGGGACACGGCCCCGAGGGCCGCCAACAGCAGAACCAACAGCCCACACCCGCCAGGGCCGCCACGACCCCTGCGAACCGCAGTCAGCCCGCCGTCCAAGAGGACACAAAATCCCACATGGACGACACGGCCAAGAGCGCCCGCCCAACCGTCGACAGAGCCAGGAAGCACCA